>ML841076.1:16126-27016 GCA_009831015.1 Picea engelmannii
CGATGTTCTTATCTATCAACATGACATGCATGTATAGAAGTAAACAAAATCGGATATGCCTGTCTCATGGCATCCTCCATTTCCCATGTAGCCTCATCTGGGCCAAAATGTCTCCACTGCACCTTGACCTGTGCAATGGTTCGATTCCGGAGCGGGGTTTCCTTTCTGTCCAGTATTCATTGAGGTTCTGGTAGAAACTCTCCCTTCGGCTCCACCTGAATCACAGACCAGTCAATTATATGATTAGCATCATGTACATATTTATTCAATAATGAAACATGGAAAACATTATGTGCTTTTATTATGGGAGGAAGTGCTAGACTATAGGCTACAGGTCCCACTCTATCTAGAACCTCAAAGGACCCACAATACCGAGGTGACAACTTGGCACAAGCTCCCATTTTCAGGGAACTCTTCCTGGACCTAACTCTGAGATATACATGATCTCCCGCTTTGAAATCTCTTGGAGTTCTGTTTTGGTCGGCATAACTTTTCTGTCGGTTCTGAGCGACCTTCAGGTTTTGTTTTATTTGAGTCACTTGTTGTTACATTTCTTTCAACATGTTGGTTCCAAAAGAAATCCTGTTTACGAGATTACATGGTCTACCATAGAGGACTTCAAAGGGACTCATCTTTAAGGATGCTTGGTAGCCGTTGTTGTAGGCGAATTCTACCAGTGGTAGGTAGTCTTCCCACTTCTTGGGTTGATGCATTACATGGATTCTTAGCATGTATTCAAGTATTTGATTCACTCTTTCTGTCTGTCCATTGGTTTGAGGGTGATAGGCGGTGCTAAACAACAACTTTGTCTCTAAACCAAATATCTGTGACTTCCAAAAGTTGGAAGTAAATTTCATATCTCTATCAGACACGATCTCTTTCAGCATACCATGCAGTCTGAATATCTCCTTCATGAATACTTGGGTGATATCAATTGCCTTGCAAGTTGATTTGACAGGGATGAAATGAGCAGACTTGCTCAATTTATCCACCACTACCATAATGGCGTCGTTCTGTTTGGTTGAGGTTGGTAATCCAGTGATGAAATCCATGGAGATGGTTTCCCATTTCCATTCTGGGATTGGTAAAGGTTGCAATAATCCTGCTGGGTGTCGATGTTCTGCTTTAACTTGTTGGCACTCTATGCATTTGGCTAAGTACTCGGCTATATCTTTCTTCAATCTAGGCCAATAAAATTGTTTCCTAGTGGCAGTGATCATTTTCTGGTATCCTGGATGACTAGTATAGGGTCTTTTATGTAGTTCATCCATAATGAACCTCTTCAAGTCGTCACAATTTGGAATATATAGTCCATTTCTGTAAGTGAGTAGACCTCCTTTGGTCATCTGGTAGCCTTCATATTTTACCCCGGTGGGCTCTTGTTGTAGGCACATGGTCACGGTTTAGACGAAGGGATTTGTTTCTTGTGCATTTTTTATTCTTTCCTTGACATCTGTCTCACAGGTGCTCACCACTGCCAGGTGAATTGTTTTCATACTTTTGCTAAGGGCATCGGCCACCCTATTTTCCTTTCCTTTAATGTGTTTGATTTCGAAATCAAACTCGCTAAGGAGGGCCATACACCTAGCTTGTCTAGAATTGATCTTTGGTTGATCAAACAGGTATCACAATCCATAGTGATCTGTCATAAGTACAAATTTTCTTCCCAGGAGGTAATGCCTCCACATTTTCAAGGCATGCACTATGGAAGCTAGCTCTAGATCATGGGTCACATAGTTGACTTCACGCTTGTTCAATTTTCGGGATTCATAGCCGATCACACTTCCTTCCTGCATAAGGACTCCACGGATCCCTTCCTTACAGGCATTTGTGCACACGAGGAAGTCAGCTTTTGGATCAACGATTTTCAACACGGGTGCATGGGTCAATAGATGTTTCAGGGTTTGAAATCTTTCTTCACATTTCTGTGTCCATAGGAATTTTGTCCCCTTCTTCTGGAGGGCAGTGATTGGACAACCAATCTTGGAGAATCCATTTATAAATCTCCTATAATATCCTGCTAATCCCATAAAGGATCTGATGTCCAAAACATCCTTTGGGGTAGGCCATTCCGTGATAGACCTGATTTTGTCAGGGTCTACCACTACTCCTTCTTCGAAGAGAAAATGGCCTAAGTAATGTATTTGCTTCTGGAAGAATTCACATTTGTTGAATTTGGCATAGAGCTGATGTTCTCTTAGCACTTGCAGCACAAGTCTAAGATTCTCTTCATGCTCTTTTCTATTATTGGAGTAAATTAATATATCGTCAATAAAAACAAGCACAAATTTGTCTAGGAACTTTCTGAGTACATTGTTCATCAAGCACATAAAAGTGGCAGTGGCATTGGTCAACCCAAATGGCACCACCATAAACTCATAGTGACCATACCTCGTTCGGAAGGAAGTTTTATGGATGTCTTCACCCTTGATTCGGACTTGATGGTATCCTGACCTCAAATCGATCTTTGAGAAAATAGATGCACCCCTGAATTGATCGAACAGATCATCGATCCTGGGCAAGGAGTACTTGTTCTTTATGGTTACCTTATTGAGTTGCCTATAATCTATACACAGTCTAAGGGTACCATCCTTCTTTTTCATGAATAGGACTGGTGCTCGCCATGGAGACACACTGGGTCGAATATAGCCCTTATCCATCATTTCTTTTAATTGCAACTTGAGTTCAACTAACTCAAGTGTACTCATTCGGTAGGGAGTCCTAGACACTGGCACCACTCCCGGTGCAAGTTCTATCGAGAAGTCTATGTCCCTTCTCGGAGGTAAACCCAATACCTCTTCCGGAAACACATCTCTGTATTCTCTCAGGATAGGGTGATCATCAAGGCTTGGTTTGTAACCTTCAATTGTTTTCAACACCTGTATTGCAGATAGGGGACATCCCTTTCGACAATACTTTCTCATTTCCAGAGCTGATATTTGTCTCACCGAGACAGGTTTTTGGATCCCTTGAAGGGTTATCTTTTTCCCTTCTTTACTTACACATTCTAAGGTTTTATGGTAACAATCCAATCTGGATTTATGGGTAGCTTGCTATTCCATACCAATCAACAAATCATACGATCCCATGGGTAATAAGTTAAGGGTCGTTTGGGTGGGGAATTCACCCAACATTAATTGGCAGGATGGTATGACCTCTGCTATCCTTCTTTTGGTGCTAGTGGCTAACTGTACCAACCATGGCTTGGTATGTTTTTGTGGCTATAGTTTACACTTATCAACAACTTTAGGGGCTATATAACTCAAATTTGAACTAGGGTCAATCAAAACAGACACTAGATGGTTGGAAATCATACCTTCTATTTCCACTACTGAAGCTTGGTGGTCGACTTGGTTATTATCCAAGGCTACATAAATTTGTGGAACACTCTTGGCCACATCATTGATGGTGGTAGTTTCCTGGATGTTATAAATCCTTCGACTATTCTGTTGTCAGTGTGGACAGTCTCTCAATAGATGTTCTTCCCCGCAATCCCAACATTTCAAAGGTTCTCTCTTTGGGTTATCAGTCTTCACTGATATGGGTCCAAAAGTTTTATTTCCGCTCAAGGCGGGAAAATTCTGCTGGTGCATACTTCGGGATGGGAAGCTCATTTTTGGGTTCTTCTTATAGTTCTTAAATCCTGGGGATTTAATTCCCTTTTTCTGAAATCTTGAACTATTCTTCTGTTTCCATCCTTCACGAGGTTCTGCTCGATGCCCAAACTGTTCATGACAATAGGTTGCCTTTCAAATAGTGCCTTCTAGAGTCTTTGGCTCATCAAATTCAATTCTATTTCGATAGTCCTTAGGTAGTTCACTGATGAAGCGTTGCACCTTTTCCTTTTCTTATTTTATATAGGGTACATACCTCAACAAATCGAGGAATTTGTTGACATAGTGAGTTGTCCCAGTTTGAGTTCATAAAACTCTTTAGTCGTTTCGTTGAAATATTTTTCTGACAGATACTTCTTCCGGAAGTATTTCTCAAACCGTTCCAAAGACAGGTCCTCTTCGCGAACCCCTTTCACATTCTTAGGGTCTTCCCACCAAATGGAAGCCTTTCCGTTCAAGTTGAAGGTGGCCACTTGGGCCTTCGTATTTTCTGAAAAAACATGGACTTTGAAATACTTCTTTAGTCCAAGCAGCCAAACCTCTGCTTCCTCTCCCTTCTTTATTTCACCGTCGAAGGAGGGTGGTTTGGCCTTTTTGAATTATTCGAATTTTCGACCTTTGGAAGAATTTTTCTTCTTCTGTTTTCTTCGGGGATAGGAACTGGTTCTGCTGCTAGAAGAGCCCTCTGAATCGCCAGCTTCCTTCTTAGAGGAATCATATGACGCTTGTCCTTTACTTCTGGGGTGGACCTTTTTTGAGGTGCTCCTCTTAGTGTGGCCACTGATATGACCATGTATCTGAGTTTTAGGTTCATGCTACATTTGTCTTTGTAGATCGGATAAACTCTGCAGTAAAACTGCGTTAATTTATGTTTGTTTTTCTTGTTATTTCATCATCCTTTCATTGTCAACCTTGCAGCTTTGTAATTTGACCATGAGACTCCTCACAGTCTCAGCTAGATCTGGAGGGGTCCCTACTGCCCTTCTTTAGTTAGACTCTTTGTCTTTATTGTGGGAGCCCTCTCCCACTTCATGGTGAGTCACCGTACTATGTGTTGATAATTTCCTATGGTTGATCTTCCGCTTGTGTGCAGAGACAAACGCTGGTTGTTAGTCAATAGTTAGATACATTTTTATAGCCCACGCAAATTTCATATTTCTTTCACATGCATACACAGTCGGGTTTTCATTTCGGACTTTGACCTTCTTGAATTAAGAGGGTTAAGATAGGGGGCTACACTTTTTAAGAGTGTCCCGAACAGAGCTTCTATGCAAGTCGTTCATGAGACCAAGCAAGCTGAGTGTTGTAACCATGCTCTGATACCAATTTGTCACACACCCGCTGTGGCATAGTAAATTTTCTCCTTTTCTTGAGGAACAAAATCCCTGAAATCATACGGGGCTTAGCACAGGCTAGATTTTCCCTTTTTTCCACCTCCGTGTGATCGTCGATCATGATCACAGGCCAAACAACTAGGCGCCTTTTCGCATTTCGTGACTCAACGGTATAAGCGAGTCGAGTCTTTCGACTCTGCAAACCCCGAAATGAAAAAATGCCAAAGATGTGTCGATCAACAGTTAGCCCTATGGGATATGCCTTGGTCCATATGACCACTTCTCTTAAGACCACAATCTCATTCCCTTCAAGACTTATCAATACGAGAGCCCGACCTCTTGTCAACGAGACTTCTGAATTCCCGATTTCTGATTCCCCGGAATGGCCTTTGTCACATTAGCCCTCCTAGCTATGCCCTGATCCAGGTGACCATTCCTCATAAGACTTCTGTCCTATCTCTTTCGAGATTTATGAATACGAGAGCCCGAACTCTTGTCAATGAGACTCCTGAATTCCCGATTTGTGAAATCTCGATGGACTCTTCCTTTCCAAATTCACGATATCCGAAATAACGTAATGGGTATAGATCCCTTCTGTCAACACCCTCTGTGCGTGACCAACATCTAGGCTATGTGCTAGCTCCCATCGCAACTTTGTGACTTCGCAATTCGAAAGGTTGAGCACTCATGCTCTTATCCCGTGAATTCCCAAGATGCGAGAAGTCAATGAAGTGTTAACTCCTTTCTCTAGGCGACGCGTGTCAACCTGTTAATCATACGGGCCTCACTTTGTGGTTCTACCACGTGTTTCTTCGTGCCAGGCTTTCGACACTTTGCGACTTCTGATATCGAGAAGAGGTCCTCTCAACCTCTAAACCTACGAATGCGTGATATGGATGATGAGGCCTTAATCCAACGGTCCTCCCGTAACCTAGATCCAATGGTGATCCTTTCTCCTCACGATTTCTCCACTCGCGACTTGGAGCACCCAAATCCTGGGCTCTCACCTTGCAAACCTCCGAGTTCGTGAGATCCCTCGATCTCTGCCACCTGTCCTCCTCAGACAGACGATTCTGATCTTCTTGTGACTTCGCCACTCGCGAAGTCAAGATATTTCCTCCTCTGACTCTCGATGTCCGAATCCTCGATAGAGAGGATCTCATGACACACATCCTCCTTCCAATGAATGGATCGGATTCTTTCGTGAATTCGGAACTTGCAAAGTCTAGATGCTCACCTCTGTGAGTCTCGATGCCCGAGTCTCCGAAGCGGATGATCTCATGACACGCGTCCTTCCGCAGATGAACAACTCTGATCCCTTCGCAAATTCAGAACTTATGATGTCGAGTGTCCAGACCTTCATCCTCAGGACCCCTAAACTCTCGAATGCCAAGATCCCAATACCAACTCCTTACTTTTTTCTTCTGCTTCTCACGAAGGTTTAACCCCCATGCATCTCTTGTCAGATCTAATGACTGGCAGGTGTTTGGACTAAGTTTTGACGACTGAGACCTGTCCCACGCTGTGCACTCTTTCGCCGCTCCCTGGACGTGGAAAGACCAATGGTCCAGATACTCCCACGGACCTTGGGGATCTACAGTCCCGATTTCTTCGCTACTCATGAAGATAAAGGAAAAGGGGTTAAGGTATTTAATTCCATCGTCTCTTACTCCAATCTAATGGTCGTGAATGAGTGCAGATATTTCGATGGGATCTCGTCCGTCAATCGATTTTTATCCACACGCTCCCATTTCGGGATTTCGCAGGTCGAGGTTTCAAGACTCGCGAGTGCAAGAAAAATCGCACCTAGATACTCCAGGTGCCGAAATGTTGAAATGTTGAGGTCTACAAGGATTGTTCTCCCTCTTACAAGGTTTTGAGACTTAACCTCTAACATCCTTCTTCGGGTCCTTAGGTAATTTACACCAGGTTCTGAAGACCAGACTAGAAGGTCTTCTCTAAGGTAAGGGAGTGGTCTCAAAGGATGCCTTCGGGAGGAAATCTATCCAAGGCATTAGGTAGGACAAACACAAGAAAAATTTCCCTAGAGCAGACCTGAAGTCTGACTTAGATCGGTAAGCATATAAATAGCAATTCGTAAAACATAAGCCATACATGGTCTTTCCATTATAAGCATGCAACCACCATTTTTGGTCAAAACACCACACAGACAATCTTATGCTCAAACCATTCATAAATTGCATAGACTATGAACATATATATATCAACATATAAACTTCAAGATACAGGATATAAAACACTTATCAGAAACAACACCAGGTGTGATTGCAACTGCTAAGAGGGGTGCTCGTTTCCACCCAACCGTAGGCTCAGCGACTCCCAACGGATTTACCACTAGCCACTTCCGAGCTGAGACCACGATGCTATGAGACTGTGTCTCTGTTTTCCAGTGACCGAAAATGAAGGTTACTCTCCTTCTTCTCTGCTATCACTCACTCTGTATTTTTACAGAGTTCTCCTCCTCCTCTTTCCCTCGCGTATGCCCCTTGATCGCCCACTCTTCCTGCCTTTTCTCTATTTGGTGAGGTTGTGTGTGGCACGATTTTCCTCACAGTGGTCAGGTCTGAGGACTCTACGGATGGGCATTTCACCCCCATCCCTCATTACTCATGAGGAGCCCTTTACCTACAAATCCTGACGAGTCATTTAATTAAGGGCTAGAGAGCTGCTCTTGGTTCTTCGGGCCAATGAAGTCCAAATACGGTATTGGTTTCAGTGGAAGTTAACGCTACCTTTCCAGGTGCCTTCCACCACCTTTCTTTAGTCATCGTGGTCTCTTTTTCATCATATCACCTCTCAGCAGTCTTGCAATATATATTCATAATATTATTCACATTCATCGACCTTTTTCACGAGGTCCATTCACATCACACATTCACATTTTTGAGTTTTCCATAGTTCTTGGCCAGTATAGTTATTTTTACAAACTAGGGGAAATAGGGTGTTACATTTACATTTCAAGGAATATCACTTCGGGAAAACTGGGAAGTGGACAAATCAAATTACCCGAAGTCCTGAAGGCCGAAGTTCTGAAGTCACTCTCAGCTATCAATCTAAGATACATTTTGGGAGTTAGGACAACTGTTAGATCCATGAGAAGAACATGTGCCACATGAGGAGATCCACGTTAGTAAGGACATGTGGCACAGTCAGATGATGACAAGTGTCAAAGTGCAGTTGGTGTTTTAGGTATGCGTAAGTCAGGAATCTAAGTGACATGTGGTAGCCACTTAGTCAATTCCATGTCAAACAAGTGACGTCGGCAAGTTACGCCACTCCAAAATTTTTGTACTTTGGGATTTTCACCACCAGCAAATACCCGAGGTCTCGAAGTTATGAAATTAACGAGAATCGTTCATTGTGCAAATAAAACCCAATCGTCTGATCTGCTTCGACAAAATGAACTCCAGAATATTGAAGGAATGTGAAGGAGAAATCACCCGAAGCGTCGAAGGTTGAAGTAAACGTTAACTGTTGATCTACTTCAGGAGATTTCTCGACCGTTGATCAAGTACAATGGAAGGATAGTGTAAGTGGAATAGCCAAAGTCCCAAAGTGCCAATAGTCATCCAACTCATCAGGAGATTTGTAAAAAGAATGGAAAATGCGAAGGACAAAGTCCTGAAGTGTCAAAAGTCGTCCATCTCATTGGGAGATTTGTAAAAATACTGGAAGACAAGAAGGAAGAAGTCCCAAAGTGCCAACAATCATCCATCTCATCAGGATATTAAAATAGGACCGTTTATTCTGATAAGTGATCAAGCACTTCTTTAGCGTAGCGCCTAGTCACCACCTACGGTCATATGGAATAAAGAAACAAAGGGAAAAAGAAGAGGCAATGCTCAAATCGATAAGCTTGTGGTTTTGCGCATATGATCATATGTAATGGTTTGAAGGAAGTGCCTCATAAATATTTAATTCGACAGAGAGTTAAAACTAGAATAATACAGAGATTTGATAAAAGATCAAAATATGATCTATTTGTGAACTGCAAACACAACAGAAGCATGAGTATGATATAATGAGTCGATCCATGTCTATGATCAACTCATGAAGAAAAAATACCCGACACATAGTCATGATAAAAAGAGAATTAATTCATGAGCATTAAGAATAAAGGATAAAAGGAAAAATGATATTAATTAAAGATTAATATTATCATTTAAATGAAAATGTACAATGGTTCAAATATCAAAAGACACAATGATTCAAATTCACATCAGTTGGAAGTGTTGATATTGAGAGGGGGGTGAATCAATATCAAGTACAATTTATAACCTTTTTCAACTTATACTTAAACGATTAAATTATATCCAATGAGCAATGAACAATAGTATAAGAGTTACACCAATACACCACAATACACTATGCACAATATATGAGAAATAATCAATAGTTATTGTTCAAGGGAAGTAATGACTTCCAAAGGTAGCTACAAATTCCAAATGTAAAGGGAGGGATAAAAATCCAAGAGGAAGATACAATCCTCAAATATCAAGAGAGAGTTGAACTCTCCATCCTTCCCCTTTCCTTCACTACTGCATTTGGGTCAAATTCTGACGACACGTTCGACGCAATTGCCACTTTCTATTGTCAGAAGACCAACAAACCTTGGACCACCTCAAACGTCATTTCACATGACGTCGTTTTTATGACGACCGAGTTTTCGTTGGTATTGCGACGTTTCAAATGTGGCAAGTGAGACGTTTCAAATGTGGTAAGACCGACGTTTCAAACGTGGCAAGACCGATGTTTCAAACGTGGCAAGTGAGACGTTTCAAACGTGGCAAGACCAACATTTCAAACGTGGCAAGACCGACATTTAAAACGTGGCAAGTGAGACGTTTCAAACGTGGCAAGACTGACATTTCAAACATGGCAAGACCGACGTTTCAAACGTGGCAAGTGAGACGTTTTAAACGTGGCAAGAGAGACGTTTCAAAGGTGGCAAGAGAGACGTTTCAGACGTGGTGAGAGAGATGTTTCAGAGGTGGCAAGAGAGACGTTTTGAAGGTGGAAAGACCGACGAGACGAGGTATTATATCTGACGTGGTTGCTATGGGAGTGACACTCTTGGACGTGGCAAGAACAACGTCCATCAGGTGGCAACAACGACGACCTGGAGTTACTAGCTCTGACATGGTTGCTATGGGAGCGACAATCTTGGAGGTGGAAAGAGAGACGTCTTGGACATGGCAATAGCGACGGGAAGATAGTGAAAGATGTCACAATTGCCACCTTTGTGTAGGTATTTAAAAAAAAAATTACAATATCAATATCAAGACCTAATAGTCATTCCAAGCCCAAAGGAGTAAGTCATATAGGTGTCAGCTAGTGACCCACTTAATAGTTTTCTTAGGCTTTCCCTTGCACTAAAAGTTGGGTTTTTTCTTTCGAGAGTGTCTAAGAGATAAAAAGACCCAATATGGTGAATGAACTGACATTAAGTTCATACACGTCTAATAGATCCTTCAAACTTTTACCCAATGAAACATGTTGTCACAACTTCTATCCTAATGAGATTACTCTTCGTATCATCTCCATAAGCATGAAGACCTAAAATATGAGGTATGCAAAATTTGTGCATGGAAAATCACTTTAAAAATGAACTTGTGTCTAACTACATATTCATCTCCTCTTCTTTAAATGATGTCCATAGCAGAACCATACAAAATTAATCAAAACTACCAACTAATAATATCATAACCATTATGGCATTTCAATGTCGAACATAGACAAGTTATCACATATCAAGAGAACATCAGTTTCCACGAAAATCACTTCCAAAGTTTCTCCTTAAGGTTAAGAATTCTCAATGTTTAAGAACAGGAGTAATGATGAAACTGGACCAAACCATGTTCCAATGCCAAGCGCTATATGCTTTGTATAGGCCTTTCTTTTGTGTATGCCAAGGGGTTTGA
>ML841077.1:0-10288 GCA_009831015.1 Picea engelmannii
TGCTCATGACTGTCAAGGTGGGAGGCCAACCAATACTCATAATGATATGACATCGTTAAACTGAAGTTGCCTTCCATTTCCACATAATTTTGCATTTACTCATCTTCTGGTTGAGAGGTTGAAAAAAAACATACCACAGGAACCATCATACTGTTTTCCTCAAGATTTTCAAAGTTACCCTTCAAAAATATTGGTTCCTCGGGAGGAGGGTGGGGACCTGAATCATCTAGATATTCAACATTTTCAAACTCAAATTCCTTTATCTCCTCAAAATGAATGATCGGCTCAACCATGGGTTCATCCAGAATTTCTCCATGAACTTCCTCATCTTTTTCACTGTGAAGCTCAAGTTCAAGGGGTCCGGATATTCAATATAAGCTTCTGTAAAATCATCTTCCTTGATCCTCAATCGATATTCCATGGCTGTAATTTGTTCACTTATGGCCTCAAGCTGTTTAGTATGGGCATATTGCATGTTTAAAATTATTTCCTTAAGCTCCTGAATGGAATATGGTGGAGAATCAACCTCTATGTCTGAACTGATTGTTTTTATATTTGGAAGATTTTTCCTCCATTTTTCCATAAAATCATCAACCAATTCATTGTAAACTTTATCCCGATCATGCCCAAATATTTCCAAAAAGGCATGCAACAAATCCCGTATGTTCTTGAATCTCTTATCAGGTGAATCATGAAACCAATCATTAGCCCAGTCACCACAAAGAGTCAAGACAAACAATTGTATTAGGATATCCTCATAAATAGGTGGATCACACCATTCCTCAATACATTTAGTGAAGGCCCTGATGTGAGTACTAGCATCATCATGATCATAAAAATCAAGAATATTATCAATAACATCTTTAGATATATCATGAGGGTAACCAACAATTCCTGAAAAATCAATAGGACTATAAAAATCATCCATTTCTAACTAGATCATTTAAACAAAGATCTAAAGAAAAGGATTGGGACCCAAGATTACTAAGGATCCAACAAGAAGAAAGACTAGCTAGCTTCATGCAAAAACTTTTCCAAGTTAAGGATGAAGCAAAACAAGTTGTGAATTCTTTCTTGCAGAATACCTTGTCAAATTATTAAAAGTGGAGTCGCCAGATGACCAAGTTTATTTCAGGCAAACAAGAGCATCAAACAAAGCAAAAACAAGAAGGAAAACAAAAGTTAATTTATTATGTTTGGAACAAGCATCGGAAATCAATGAGTGCTTCTTCTCCAATAATCTCAAGTAGCGAACAAGGATTGCTCCTTGCAGTATACTTGATATATTTCTTCAATGGAGTCGCCACTTGGAAAGGAAGCAAACAAAAACAACCAATGCAAGTTCAAAGAATTATTAGTTCTTAAAAAAATTAGTTGTTTTGACCAAGGATAAATGACATATCCCCGGCAATGACACCAAAGATGTTGCCGTCCTAATACACACTTGCAAACGTGAGCTAAGTCCGACTCACTTAGTGTGTCCTTGGAGGCACAATGCCTAGGTTCACAACCCACGCTGTCACTTTGACTGGAACCTCTTCCGTCTAGGCTCACTCCTAGGGAAGCCAAGGGGGGTAGTCCCTAGTTTCTAGATTAGTTTTAGAGTTAAGTTCTAGGAGTTAGTTTTAATTTGTTAAGGCTTGGGGGATTCTAACCTACGATGCTAAGGCAACAATGCAAGGTGCAAGGGTTAGCATGTAAAGCAAACCTTTTCCTAAGGCAACTAAGACTAGTGCCTAAAGATTGGGCTTGGGGTCAACTTAAGTTAAGGGGTTGTTCGTTACAAATAGATTTCAATATTACTTACAAAAGAATAACTTGATCAAATAAATATTAGATACAAGATTTACAATTCAAAGAATGCTAAAATATAACAATAATTATGCTTCAAAAATGCTTAGAAAAGACGAGAATATAGGTCTAATTTGACAGAATGATAGCAACTTGTCAAAAAGAAAAGTTGGCAATGTCTAATCAGCTGTTAATGTCACTTTTTAAGGTGAATTTGCTGCTGTAAGATGGCTGTAGCAATCTTTTGCAACAGCAAGAAGTTTGTTAGGTAGTTAGTCTAGTTTAAGGTTAGTAAGAGTTAGGAAACGTTTAAAGGAAAGTTGCTTGAGAGTTGTTTGAGCAAATCAATCACGAAGGTGAGTAAACTAGTGCCTTTTAGGGTATATGGAGTCAACAATAGAAGCAATAGATCTTAGATCAAAATAGCAATGATAGTGCTTGTCCAAAGGAGATGGAGTGGATGGAGGAGGTGTTGGTAACCCAAGGCCTCAAACACCCAAGTCCTTAAGAGAAAATCGGCTAGAAAGTAAGAAGACTTAGGCCCTAGCGGTTTCTCTTAACTCAGACAAATTTAAAAGTAATATATGCAATAGGAAATTAGAGTAGGGCTACTAGAGTGCTAGTAAGTAGGGCTCTAGTCTCGTCAAAGGTTACACGTAGAGGTTAATACCTCCCGCAACTACCATAATATCAACAGTGACTTGATGGGGGCAAGACTCTTGGGCATGGGGTTCATGACGTACAAGGTATCGTAGTATCTCATTTATGGGTGCCTTTGTAGAGGGTGTGCTGCACCTTCGTTTTCAATGCAACCTTTTTCCAAGCCCATTTATCGCCTTTTATTCTTTTTAAGATGTTTTCAAGTTGAAGCCAAGGTGAGGCTTCTACCTAAGCATGAAAAATGGTGCCCACCTTGACTCTACCTTGGTCACATGATGCTTCCCCAAGTTGAAACCATGTGTGGGGCTTCTACCTAAGCATGAAAAACAGTGCCCACACATGCTCCACCTTGGTTGGCATTTTGCATTAGTTATTTATTTTACGGGTCCCATCAGTTTCTTATGAGAGACATTTCATTGTCCTCGGGATCCCTGGGCGAGCATCTAGAAGGCTCATGATTGGATTTTATCTTTTGCCAGCTACAAGCCTCTGGGCCTTCAAGCTTTGTTGCAGATATGGAGTACTGAGAGATGACATGACTAGCAGTATCCTTTGGCATAGTTGGAGGCCCTTCTCACCACCACAGAGGTCGCAAATTTTCAGATGGCATCCACCACACCAGTTGGATTCCGGAAGGCAGTGGGCCTTGCTCCATGAGGTACAAGTCAGTGTTATGGTGAGCATCATTTCAATATTTAAGGCATTTAAGTATGTTGTATCTTAGATTGCTCTAGATTTCATGATACATGCTTGGACATTATGCCTTTTACCTCGCTTCACCTTGGTGGTTGGCATTGTGCCCTAGTAAGTGGTCTTCCTTGGGGATGGGTTTGCTACTAGGAATTCCCTTGAAGAGCCATTGTACCGTTCCCGACCATACTTTCCACTTTCCATCACTCCCCCCCCCCCATTTCCTCATCTCTTGGTATTTTAGGGTGTATTGACCCAAGAAGGGGTTGTCCCTCATTCTATGGGAAGAAGGGGCTGAAGGCCCAGAGGGATTGATGTAGGGTAAAAGATAAAAGCCTATTTATGAACCTTCTAGATGCTTCGCCCAAGGATCACCCAAGAAAGCAATGAAACACTCATCTTTGAGAAAAGGGGGACCCAAAATAAAATATGATCAAGAATGCCTAAAAGGTTAGTTGAAGGATAGGGGTCTCATCACGAGCCGATCTATCATGTCCATGAATATCTAGTGGTATGACATTACCATCATCTAGTCACCAAGTCAAGGTAATGGCTCTCAGTTGCATGGATGGGAGAAAGGGGGTCTCATCACAAGCCAACCTTCTCATTTCTACTAGGTGTTTGTGGGTGGCACTGCCATTATCTGGACACCACGCCAGGGCAGTGGCTTTCAACCTTTCCTTAAAATTATGAAAGAATGGCAAAATAATGGGCTTGGAAAAAGTGTATTATGGACGAAGGTACCACACACCCTCTACAAAGGCACCCATGAATGAGACACTACGACCTCTTGTATGTCATGAGCCCTATGCCCATTGAGTCTTGACCCTAACCACTTCACCCACTTTACATGGCTTAGATAGGGATCTCTTGGAAACTCTCCTTGACCTAGGGMAAGATCTAYCCAATAGGACACCTCGTCACCCCTCTCATATTCAAGCTTGASAAGTCGCATAATGTCTTTGAGCACTTAATTGTTTGRTATAGTGATCTTTGRTGCACATGCTTAGGTGGCTCATTTATTGATTGGATTCACTTATCATGATGTTATGACTTGAGATCCTTGGAGGGCRTGCTTATTTGTCTTTGCAGGACCTAGTTGGTGGACAATTTTGGAAGAACAAGCCTAGCTTGGGCTTCCATGGGGCTTGAATCCCACAGGTGGATGCCAAGGGCCTGCATGTCGGATGAGAAAGATCAAACTTGGAAGSCCTAGAARATGACTTGGAYGACATAACCTAGCCCCCACATGCCAAACATTTTGCCTAGGAGAGGCAAAACGTCACTTATAGAGGCATGATGTCACYTAGGGGGGTTAGGGTTTGGTGATKAGTTGACATGCATTGGCACAAGGACGTTTTGAAGGGGCTCGAGCCTTGATCACGAAGGAAGTTGTTTTGATGCTTGACATGTGGCTTTGGGAAGCCTTTCCACTCTCCTCCATCACCAMCGACCTCCTCCTAGTGCCAAAACGTCCCCGAAAGGGGTGACGTCCATATGACTAGGGCTTTTTTCTTTGTGCAAAAGTGAAATTTAAATGAATTGTTTAATATTACTTTGTAAAAGGGGCAAGATTAGGGTTATTGACTCCTAGTCTTGTGGTTTACCCTTAATTATGTGGACAAACTATCTTAGTGACATTTTGTATAAATAAAAGATCATAAGATCTCATTTTAACATAACTCTCCCTCTTGTGAGAAGTACTTGGTCTGAAAGTTTTGCTACACTTGGAGTATTTTGCCTCTTGTGCTATGGAATAATGATTTTTGGTTATGGTTTGATGATGATGGTGTGCTATTTCTAGAAGGTCATTCTCTTGCTTTTGTAGAGGTTTACTTTGGCATGTAAAAGCTTTTTCTTGAATGGTATGGTCTCTCTACTTTGTTATTATCATTTGTGATTCAAGTAAGGTTGTTTTGGCCAAGGCTAGATAGGGAGTATAAGGACATACACCCCTATCCTAGTTTCCACCACTTTATCAAGTTTTTTTGCAAGGGTTTAGTTGAGGAAGTAAGAGGATTTACACCCCTCATATTCAAACCCTAGCTAGGTTACTTGCCTTGGGAAGTAAGAGGAGTTACACCCCCAAGGATTTAGTAACCCTAGATCTTTCTTCTTGACCCCATTAACCCATAACTAAAGGCACTAGTCTTGCATTGGAGAAACAAATTATTGCATTGAGAAACGTGATTTCTTGTCATTTTCACTTCTTGCAATTTGGATTGTGTTCCTTGTGCCTTGGGCACCTCACAGCCACTAGGGCGTCCCCATCAAAGGGGTACTTCTTGCTGCTGTTATAAAATTCCATCTTTTACCATTAGGGCTGCAGAAACCCTAACTTATTTGCTTGAATAACTCTCTTATCAACCATTAGAATTTGCCCAAAGTTTGCAGACTTACTCTTCTTGGTCTAGCGCACTTTTTGGCAAAGTTTGGAGGACTTTCAGTGGCTGATTTTCTTGCTGTAATACATTGAATGTTACAGCCATAAGTCTGATATAATTTACTGTAGAAAAGCGTTTACATCAGCCTTATCTTTCATGCTAGAATCTTGGATTTTGATCTTGAGTTTTGCTAGTCTTTAGCTAGTCATTCGCTTGTATCTTCTACTTGATCTCTAACATTTAATTTGCAGCTTGTGATGCCATTTTATTGCTGATATACATTGTTACTAACAGCTGCAATTAGGGACAACAAGCTTAACTTGCTTGTCCAAGTGATTATACTGCAATATATGCTTGTTTTTCTTGTGTCTCGGGCAGGTATTTCACCATTTGTAGGTTACTCAACATACTTGGCAACCCATGGACCTTCCCAAGGCTTCATTCCAAGACCTTCATACCATTTAGATTTGACCTCTAGGGACTCCATCTCCATCTTCATCCATCTTCATCTCATTCCCCATAGGGTCACCGAGATTTTGAGGTGACTACCTCACCTCTAAAGTGACGAGGACACCTGCCTAAGGTGATAGTGGGTAGGTGACCTCTTAGTCGTCACCATTTAGTAATTGGGTCGGGCTTTGCACAGCGTACAACTTATGCGATAACATGCTCTGCATCAATAATATCACTAAGGAGTGCCACGTAACTGGATATGGTGTTGGTTTCTTGCTTTCTCTGTAAGTTCCTTCTGGAGCACCATATTTTTCTGCATCTTGTATAATCTCACGGGCCCAAGCTGGCCTCTTCTTTCCTCTAGGTGGATCTGTGGGTCTTTGTGGCTCTGCCATGTCATGATCTATTATATTATTTTCTTCTGGTACAATATCATTTCTCGTGTCTGCAACTCTTGGGGCTACCGGTTCTTCATCATGGTCTTCATCTGTACGACACTTCCATGGATTGTTGAATGCTGCATCCTCATCAAAGGTAACGTCTCTGCTAATCTCAACCTGTTTAAGACTAGGGATGTAGACTCTGTATGCCTTCGATGTTTCACTGTAACCAACAAATATGCCCTTCTTTCTTGAAGGGTCCAATTTGGATCTTTTGTCCTTGGGAACATGTATATATAATGGACAACCGAATATTCTTAGGTGGCTGACTTCTTGCTTCTCTCCTGTGAACATTTCTTCTGGGGTCTTACTCTCAAGAACACGATGGGGTGTTCTATTATGCACATACACTGCAGTCCTTGCTGCTTCTGCCCATAGATGTTTCGGTAAGTTCTGATCATGAAGCATGGCCTTCACTGCTTCCATTATGGTTCGATTCTTTCTTTCTGCCACACCATTTTGTTGAGGATTGTATGGAGTAGAGAGCTCCCTTTTAATCCCAGCTTCCCCACATAATGCCTTGAATTCAATTGATGTGAATTTTTCACCATTGTCTGGCCTCAAGACCTTAATCTTCTTTTCAGAAAGATTTTCTACGAGGGTCTTGAATTCCTTAAATTTGCTAAACACTTCACCTTTTGACTTTAAGAAATAAATCCAAGCTTTGCGTGAAAAATCATCAATGAATGAGACATAGTATACATACCCATTGGATGAAGAGGTGGACATAGGTCCACATACGTTTGAGTGTACAATGTCCAATACGCCTTTGGCCTTGCTTTTGCTGCTTGGAAATGGGCTCTTCATGCTCTTGCCTTCTGCACATCCCTTGCATATGCCCTCATGGTCCACATGGATCTCTGGTAGTCCTGTCACCATCTTACTCGTGATTGGTAATGCCTTATATTGTAGATGAGCAAGTCTTCTGTGCCATAACTCACTTGGGTTTACAATATTATGAACTAGGGCTGTCTCTGAGTGTCCTTTCAATTTGTATAAGCCTCCCTCTTGGACACCAATCACAATTGCATCATTGAAAGATTTTCCTTTTGGCCAGTTGAGAACTTCTCCATCGACAAATGAAATTCTGAAACCCTTCTCTTCTAGAGCTGAAATAGAGAGGAGATTCTTCCTTAACCGAGGTGCGAGTAAAACATCTTTTGTCTTCATCAATTTTCCGGAATCTAACTTGAAGGAAGCTTCTCCTACGCCTTTGATACGATATTGATAATCATCTCCAAGTTTCACCTTATGAGGTGAGTCTTTCTTGATCAAGTTTGACAGAGAGTACTGGTATCCTGTCATATGCTTAGAAGCACCACTATCAATGAGCCAAGTGTCACTTCCATGAGTGACAGTTCCTGTAAAGGCTGAAATTAAAAGATATGGTTCATTATCATTTTCTTCCTCTAGATCTTTAGATCTTACGAGATCATTCTCTTCTAGAATGTATTTCCATGCTTGGAGGTCATTGGATCCTTCAAGCTTTCCATCCAGCCTGAAACTGGTAGTCATCCTGCCTGGAACAAGTAAACAACAAATAACTTTTCAAGATATGGATCTAGACCTTACCAGAGAGTTTTGCTGAACCAAGACGAATTTCTGTCACAGGAACTGCAACAACTACAACCAGACGTCCAGATCTAGGGTTTACGAGGAAAACCTTAATTTTTCAAATTTTGAATTTTTGAATTCTGGTCCAGGGAAATGATGCACCTTGCCAAGTTCCTAGGTGGTCTTAGATTTACCAATGTCCTCAAAAAAAGGGTAAAACGTCACTCTTAGGGTTTATGCAGAAACCCTAATTCTGCAGCAGCTGCAAAACTCAAAACTGGATCTTGGAGAGGGTGCGCTGAGGCTAGGCAAGCCTTCATAAACCGTGAGTTGGTCTCTTTCAAGCCCGCTCTGATACCATGTTGAAAATTTATGTATGCAACTAACAATTGCAGTTCATCTTTTCTTATTATGATTATTTGATCTGACAATTCATATTCTCCTCGATCTTAACGACCATTGATCCGTGGCTTAACACCCGATTGGTCCATGATCTCTATTTAAAGAGCATGGAGGGTCATTTGTCGATGATTGATTATGAGAAACTCTCTTGTAAAATCTCTCTGTAATATTTTTCTTTTGCATTAATAAACTGCTCCAAGTGGTTGTGTTGGCTGGGTCTGTGGATGTTTCCCCGTAGGGCTTTTACCACGTCAAAACATCGGTGTGTTGATCTTTGATCTGGTTGTGTGAGTGGTTATTGAAGGTGTTCGTCCTCTATTGTTGTTGTTGTTGTGGAAGACGACCTTGGAGAGCATGCTAAAAAAAACTCTTTTCACACAAGAAAAAACTTTCGCTTCTCAATGACAATAAGGGTTAGATCTCGGTTAGCTTACCCGAAAAAATGCACCTTTTCCTATATGTTTCTGATTTGCCGAGATCGCACAAGGCGCGGGGCAAAGATTATACACAGATCTAAAAGAGTAGCAACCTTGAAACAAATAATATAAACCTAAATAAAACCAAAATAATACTCTGCAAAAATTTAAAAATGGCGTATTCAGGGTTTATACCTCCAGATCTGACTGAAATGGCCGTATCTTGGGAAAACGAAAAGTGTTCTTGACTGAAATGAGCGCTCCGGACGCAATGGATTAGTCCTATTAGCCTAGAAATGTATGGAAGTGGCGGAAAATGGAGATGAGGCAACTCGGCTTCACGATCTCGATCTACAACAGGAGCGGGTCTTCAAACAGGCTTTGATACCATGTTCGACAACACAGGTATTCCAACAGAGGACGAACACCTTCAGTAACCACTCACACAACCAAATCAAAGATCAACACATCGATGTTTTGACGTGGTAAAACCCTTATGGGGAAATATCCACAGCCCTAGCCAACGCGACCACTTGGAGCAGTTTATCAATGCAAAAGAAAAAGATTACAGAGAGATTTTACAAGAGAGTTTCTCACAATCAATCATCGACAAATGACCCTACATGCTCTTTAAATAGAGATCATGGACCAATCGGGTGTTAAGCCACGAATCAATGGCCGTTAAGATCGAGGAGAATATGAACCGTCGGATCACTCTATGTCGGGAACATATCGTGACTGTCGGATTTCCTAACTACAAATGCATACTAATGCATACTAAAGAAACACACTAAGAAACACACTTTTACTTAACGACACATTAGACCAAGTAGATCTTAACTAACTCCCAAGTGTCTAAATATCCTAACATTTAGCACATTAACTGCATATACAAGATCACTGAAAGAGAGACAATCACAGAAACAAGATAGACACAAGGATTATCCTAGGAAACCCTCTAGGGGAAGAAAACCCAACAACTTCTTCTAAACAGATTCTTCAACCAAGAACAATGCCAAGACATAAAAAACAAATAGACCTTTGCTGCATCTCCCTCTCTGTCTCCAAAACTTGCGCACCTTTTCTCTCACTTGTACTTGAGTGAGATGAGTGTGTAAATGAGGTGTCTAGCCCCTCTATTTATACACAAATGACTTTCCCTTCTAACTACTAGGGCCAACTTGACAATTGTCACTTAATTACATTTTACATTGGCCACAATAGGGGTCGACGTGACAACTTAACTTTATTTTACAATAAAGGCCACAATGGGGTTGACTTTACAAATACAACATAATAATATTCTTTTAGGGTTTTTGCATGATCAAATACAATAGGAGAATATCTTCCGCAATTACACATTCTTCAACACAATGCTCAGGCTGGGTCTAACTGAAGCCTGTACGACTTCTCTTGTCTGACTCCAATCACCTTCGCTGTCTTGGAGTCCTTGGCCCTGATGTACACTCGCCCATCCTGAAATGAGACTACATAGCCT
>ML841078.1:16907-41101 GCA_009831015.1 Picea engelmannii
CCTCCCCTTAGGGTTTTGATTTGGTGGCCCTGCCATTGCAGCACCATTAAACCTAACTCTCCCGTCCTTAGGTTTAAATCTTTCCAAGCCTTTAGTCTCTCTCTTTGACTCCATTAACCCAAGGCACTAGTCTAAAATTGCAACGTTGAGTTTTCCAAATTAAAACAATCTTTCAAACTCTCTTAAATTGAAACCCTAACTAACCCTAGCAATTTTACTAACCCTAACCCTAAGATGACGTCATGCCTATTTTGAACTTTTGTTTGGCTTGAAATGTTGTGGCATTGTCATCCATTGATAGACTTTGAGGTATTGGTTATTTTCATTGGCCTAATTAGCAAAACGTCCATCTCATAGTCTACCAAAACTAACCTAGAACAAGCTTGACGTCACCTTCTAGTGAGCATAGTGACGCAACAACATTATATATGTGAGCATATTTGTGATATTTAATGCATTGTGATAATTGAAGGATTGATTTATACATTAAATTCTCTATCATTTGTATTTATTGAGGAAGTAACATTATAAATATTAGCTTTAATTGCAATCATTGACTTCGTCAATAATTACTTTTATTTATGCTCATGTGTATATATTATTGATAGTCATTGACATTGGAAGCACTAACCATTGCTGCACACTTTAGTTTTATCATTGTCTTGTCTCGCAAACAGGTGCCTTTTCAGTGGAATACCTTCTCTTTGACTATCCTTTTGGCAGTAATCTGTGAAGGGAAAGCTTATCTTAACCCCTAAGCCTTAAACCCTTGATCCTTTTCCTTCAAACCCTAGATTACTAGGGATGTCTCCCTTGGGATTAGCCACCCTAAACAGAAAGAGCTCCCCATCGAGGTGACAGTGGGTGGGGAAAGCTCCTGTTACGTCAGTTTGAGTCTTACTTCCAAGCTACTAAACCTATCCTACAAACTAAGCGATAACAGGACACATCAAACCTAGCTCTAGTCCATTCACTTCTTCTGTAGTGTTGAAGAAGAAGAAGGATGGAACCATGAGGATGTGCATTGACTATAGAGCCTTGAACAAGAAAACCATAAAAAACAGGGACCCCATTCCTAGGATTGATGAGTTATTATATGAGATGCACGGGGTCATTTGTTTTTCGAAGATTGATCTTCGATCAAGGTATAATCATATCAAAGTCAAAGAGAATGATATCCCCAAAAATACTTTTAGGTGCCATTATGGGCATTGTGAGTTTATGGTCATACTATTTGGGTTGACCAACACACCAGCTACATTTCAGTCCTGCATGAACAACATATTCAACAAGCAGCTGATGAATTTCTTGTTGGTGTTCTTTGATGAACTTCTTATATACAACAATACATGGGAGGAGCAATTGGAACATTTAGATGAGATTATGAGCATCATGGAGGATCAGTCAATGTATGCCAAGGAGTCAAAGTGTGAGTTTGACATGAAAACGATTCTATAATTGGGCCATGTTGTCAGTTCCTAGGGTGTACAGGTAAATAGGGAGAAGATCCAGGCCATATTGGATTGGCCACCACCCAAGAACCTTACACAACTACATGGATTTTTTGGGATATGCAACTATTATCGACGCTTTGTAAAGGGGTTCTCACAGTTGGGTGCACCACCCACATATCTCATGAAGAAAGGGGCATTCAAGTGGACATAGGAGGCCCAAAAGACATTTGACAAGATGAAGGAAGTGATGAGCACTTGTCCAGTTTTAGCACTTCCTGATTTCACTCAACCCTTTGTGCTTGAGTGTGATGTGTTGGGTGAGGGCATATGAGCAGTTCTGATGCAACATAGACATCCAATAACATATGAGAAGGAAACTCACAAAGTCAGAGAGACTATTCCATCTATGATAAGGAGATGCTCGCCATCATGCATGCCTTGGTGAAATTCAGATAGTGTTTGGTTTGCGACAAATTTGTGGTTAGGACTTACCACAACAGTTTGAGACACTTCTTGGGACAAAAGGACTTAAATGAGAGGCAACAAAAGTGGGTCAACAAATTGCAGGCATATGAATTTGACATTGAGTATGTGAAAGGGAAGAAAAATGAAATTGTTGATGCTTTCTCCAAGAAATCTGAGATATGTTCACTTGCAGAGATTTCAACTGACTGGAAATCTCATCTCTTGGTAGAGTATTCCAAGAATAAATTTGCTTGTGAGTTGATGGATCACATCATACAGGATTAAAAGTACATAGTGGTGGATGACATCATCTACTACAAGGATTGCATGTACTTCGTCCTTGAGTCTACATTGAAGGAGAAGATTATGAGGGATATGATTGATGCACTTTTGGTAGGTCATCCTGGATACTTTAAAACTTACAGATATATTAGGGAGAGGGTCACTTGGATGGGCCTCAAAGATGATGTTTGAGACATGCGAGGGAGTGTATGACTTTTCAGCAGAACAAGTCAAAGCAGACTCATCCCTCGAGATTATTACAACCATTACCCATTCCAGAGAAGAAGTGGGAAATCCTGTCAATGGATTTCATCATAGGTCTACCAAAGGTACAAGGAAGAGATTTCATATATGTAGTGGTTGATCGGTTGACCAAGTTAGCACACTTCTTTTCCATTCCCTCCGAGTACAAGGCAACGCAGGTAGCATAGTTGTTCTTCAGGGAGGTATTCAAACTCCATGGTTGCTGAAGTACATTGTCAGTGGCAGGGACAATATATTCCCCAGTGATTTTTGGCAGGAGTTGTTCAGGTTGGATGGAATAGAGTTAACTCTTAGCACTAGTTATCACACCCAGGAAAATGGTCAGATAGAGATCGTGAACAAGTAGCTCAAGGGGCATTTACGTAACTATATGTCCGGGCAACAAAAAAAATGGATTAAGTGGTTGTATTCGGGACAACATTTCTATAAGACCACTTATCACATGTCCATTGGTATGACCCCATTCCGAGCATTATATGGCTATGATGGTCCTTCGTTTGTTGATCTGATATTTGGGGATATCAGGGCCCCCAAATCCAAGGAATGGATTCAAGAGAGTCAAGATATCCTCAAAACTCTTAAGCATTATTTACAGATGGCACAAAATAAGAAGAAGATCTATGCAAACAGGAACATGATCGAGCACACTTTTGAAGTGGGAGACTTGGTATTTTTGAGATTACAACCCTACAAATAGTCTTCATTGAATAAAAGTGGTGCAAAAAAACTAAAACCACGCTTTTATGGCCCCTACAGGGTGATTCAAAGAGTTGTCGAGGTGGTCAATGAACTTGAGTTGCCGGAGGGAAGTAAGATCCATAATGTATTTCATGTTTCATGCCTCAAGAAGGCATTAGGACAATGGGCCACTTCTTCGACAGAGTTACCCCCCATTGGATGAGGAGGGGAAATTAGTGTTGGTTCTTGAGAAGGTTCTGAAGGTCCGAGAGAGGAAATTGTGTAATAGGGTGATTCGAGAATACTTCATTACGTGGAGAGATTTGCCAGTAGAGGATGCCACGTGGGAAGCCTGTTAGGTTTTGAGATATTATTAGGTTTCTTTTCAATTTACTAGATAACAATAGCATAGGTAGGATCATTGAGAGAAACACAATCACAAGATACACAACAATTATCCTAGGAAACCCTCATGGGGGAGAAAACCCAACAAAAAACTTCCTTATTAACGGGGATGATTTTAGGGGCTAAATTTCGCTCATGGGCTAATTTTCCATGGTTTTTCCAAAAATGAGATTCGCTATTTTAAAAATGATTCACCCAAATTCTATAGGATAAAATTATTTTACCTTAAAAATCGTCAAAATTTTATAAAAACTATATAAAATTCTTAGAAATTTGAATATTTTTACAAAAATATCGTCAATCATTTATAGTTGGCATATGAAGGATTAGTAAGATTCGCCAAGGTTTCTACATTTTAAAATAAATTTCCATCCTTAAAATTATCCTTTCTTATTATAGATAGCCAATACAATGCCAAGACAATAAACCAAAACACTAGAGAATATCCAACACTGAGAAATGCGCCTCTCTCTTCCTTCTTCTCCCAACTACAGCTACCAAACTTGTGCACTGAGTGAGCGAATGAGTGAGTGAGATAATGAGGTGTTGACTTCCTTTATTTATATTGGATGGTAGGTGTTGGAAAGGTGTCTCTTCACTGTGTAGGGCCGACTTATCTTCTTAGTGGTTAAAACCACTTTAATTAGCCTAGGGGCCGACTTCTCAATTTGCACAATATATTTAGGGTTTGACCAATCCACAAAAGGGGATTTGGTCAATTACAATGCCCGACATGATCAATCCACAAAAGGGGATTGATCTAATTAATAATTACTCAATAAATAAATAGAATACTCTTTGCAGTTACAATATTTCAACACTCCCCCTTAACAAGAAGGGTATTCTACAACATCATCAGGATAGAGAGAGGGCAACAACATCTAGAACATTGACTGGCATATCTATAAATCATCAAAAAAAAAAATCATCATCATCGTTCACAACATGGAGCTGGAGTAGCATCATCATCCTCATCAGCATGAGGCTAAAGTAACATCGTCATCATCTTTAGGGTGAGGCTAAAGTAACATCATCATCTTCTTTCGCATGAGGCTAAAGTAATATCATCAGCATCTTTAGCGCGTGGCTAAAGTAACATCATCATCTTCTTTAGCATGAGGCTAAAGTAATATCATCAACATCTTTAGTATGAGGATGGCATCACAACAACATCAGCACGAAGCTGAAAATCTTCAACACGAGGTTGGCATCACAACAACATCAACACGAAGCTGGAAATCTTCAGCACAAGGCTGGCATCAACATCAACACAAAGTTGGAAATATTCAGTACAAGGCTGGCATCAACATCTTGTGGTACTCTGACAGATCCAAAGGATCTACTCAGGAATCAAAAGATTCCTGAGGATATAAAATCCTAATGGATCTACCACTACTGACCAAATCTAGCAAATACATGCACAAGTACTCTGACAAATTGTCCTTACGAACCTTCGAGATCTGTCTAGGGATGATCAGTCTCCTAGGATGTAAAATCCTAACTGAGCTACTCGTTATTGATCAGGATACCATAGTATCATCAACACTACTCCCCCTTTCAAGGGAGGTCCTTTCGGACTATACCAAGCTTGTCTCGAAAGTGTTCAAACTTTACACGAAACAAAGGCTTGGTCAACACATCTGCAACCTGTTCATCTGTGTCAACATATTGGAGATTTATAGCTCCTCTCAGCATCATATCATGAATGAAGTGATACTGGATCTCTATGTGATTCGAATCATCATGGAACACATCATCTTTATACAACACTAGTTATCACATAGGGTCATGGTGGCTTCCATCTCCAGATCAAATAGATCTGTCAACAACATCAGAAGCCATATGGCTTCACAACTGGCGAAACATGCAACAATGTATTCCGCTTCTGCCATGCTGAGAGCAATACTGGATTGCTTCCTACTCTGCCATGAAGTCATGGCTAACCTCAGACTGAAAAAACTCCCTGGAGTTCTCCTTCTATTAGAAACACTTCCAGTTCAATCTGAATCAATATATCCATACAATCTGAAGTCATGATCTCTAGTATAAAAGAGACCAAAATACAACATACCCTTAAGGTATCTCATCACATGTTTTGCAGCAACAAGGTGAACACATCTGGGTTCTATACTGACTCAAGGTGTTCACAACAAAACATATATCTGGCCTGGTGTTCGTCAGATACATCAATGATCCAATGATCTGTCTGTACAACGTAGCATCAACCAATTCTGATTCTAATTTTGTACAACTGCAACTGATTTTGAAATTGCAACTGCAACTGCAACTGCAACTTAGGGTTTTATGAGGAAACCCTATTTTTTCAAACTTCAAATTTTGAAATTCTGACCCAGAGGCTAGATGCGCTGAGTTTAGGCGAGTAAGCTGGTGTAGTTAGATTTCTGAAAATCCAAATTTTACCCCTTGAAACTGAGCTTGCAGAAATTTGGACTGGTTCTTCTGGTACTGGTTCTGGTTTCCTGTTTTTTCTGGTTTTCTGGTACTTCTAGTTTTGTGGTACCAGTAAAAAACTAGGGTTTGACTTTCCAGAGGCTCTGTCCATTGAAAAGGTGCGCTCAAGGTGCCAAAGAGTTCCCTAGGCTAGGGCGCACTTTTCTAGATGGTTTTTAGGTTGATATTCCTCTTCAACAAAAGCCCTAATTTTCTTGTATGACAACAATGACGTTTTTATTTATCTAGTGAAAGATTCTCTCTTCAGCTTAGCTTTGAAACCATGTTAAGTTTTGAGCTATTATTAGGTTTCTTTTCAATTTACTAGATAACAATAACATAGGTAGGATCACTGAGAGAAACACAACCACAAGATACACAACATTTATCCTGGGAAACTCTCATGGGGGAGAAAACTCAACAAAAACTTGCTTAATATAGATAGCCAATACAATGCCAAGACAATAAACCAAAACACTAGAGAATATCCAACACTGAGCAATGCACCTCTCTCTTCCTTCTTCTCCCAACTGCAGCTACCAAACTTGTGCACCGAGTGAACGAATGAGTGAGTGAGATAATGAGGTGTTGACTTCCTTTATTTATACTGGCTAGCAGGTGTTGGAAAGGTATCTCTTCACTGGGCAGGGCCGACTTGTCTTCTTAGTGGTTAAAACCATTTTAATTAGCTTGGGGGGCGACTTCTCAATTTGCACAATATATTTAGGGTTTGACCAATCCACAAAAGGGGATTTGGTCAATTACAATGCCTGACATGATCAATCCACAAAAGGGGATTGATCTAATTAATAATGACTCAATAAATTAATAGAATACTCTTTGCAGTTACAATATTTCAACAAAGGCGAACAGATCTTTCAACATCCTAACTTGCAGTTGCTTGAGGACAAACAATCTTGGGAAGGGGGGACTGTAATATCCCTTTCCAAATGATCACTCCAGGAGATTGACATAATAGCCTGAGTGATTCCCGTAGGCTATAGTCAGTGGAAAAAAATGGATTAATTAATTATTTAATGTCATCGGGGCGGAAAAAAACAATCTTTTTAAAAAGTGACATTGAGTAATTAAGTAAAAAGGTGTTTTAAGTGACTTTGAGCTTATAAAGTCACTTTCCTTTATTAAAAGGGTAAAAGGGTTAGAAAAGGGTGAACGAGGATATAAAAGAGGAATGAGGGCTCCCTCTCTCATTATGCATTGTTATTTTCTAAAAACGAATTGGAGAGAGCTTTTGGGGCAAAAAACCCTAGAGAGAAAGATTGATTTGTGTAGTGAGACCATCCACCCTAGCTGGTTGTGGAAAGAACATCGCTCAGATCTTTTCACCATGCTTCATTGTGGCTTTGTTTTTTCGTTTTGGTGGCTGAGATTTCTCACTTGGTGTCTGAGATCTACTCGTATAAGGGCCAAGTTTCCCCTTGTTGGGTCGTATCTCTACATTGGGATCAAGTTTCTTATTGTTGGGTTGAGTTGTGGGTTAAGGGGCAATTTCTTTACTATTGGACGTGTTTTCTGAATAGAGGGGCCACGTTCTTGTTGTTGGTACCTCATTTTGGGTCGAATCCTCCTTACTGTGATGTCCCTTTCCTAAAAGTAGGTCAACAATGAGTGAGTTAGTAGTCTATTCATTCCCATATACTATAGTTAGGCAGAAACAGGGAACACGAGGAGAAATAAGGGTGATTTGGGGGCTAAACGATGAATTAAGCCAAAAATCATAGGAAAATTCACTTAAGCCTAAGTCAACGAAGAAATAAAATGAAAAAAGTGTTGAAGGGGGACTTAATTAATTAATTACTCACCTTAGGAGTAAAAACACATGGCGTAAGTGATATCAATGGTGAATTAGATCAGGGAGAGTATAAAGGAAGGGATTTGAACTAATTCCTCATTATGTTATAATTTGATGTTGAGATATTTGCAGAGGAGGAGGAAATCGATCCCCTTGTTGTTTTGTGGATTTTTGGAGGAAACCACCACCATTGATCGGTTTTGGTGTTGAGAGACACATCCTAGCCTATCGGAGATACCATCCAGGTATTTCACTGTGCATTTCAGGTATCCAGTTCAGTGACTGCGCAATTCATCCAGTGAGGGCACAAGAGTTAGAGAGAGGGTTTGTGTGGCCGCATGAGACAATTCAGTATTTTGCAGATTCCTTCCGACCCATTAGAGATCTAGTCAGGGCACACCTTTTGAGCCTCTAGTGGTTAGTTTCCGATGGTGGAATCTCCCAGAATGCATCAACAGTTAGTTAGTGCACAACTCTTGAGGAAGCACATTTGGGGTTCCAGGGGGTATTCCGGACCAAATATGAGGAAATCCTTCTTACCCATTATAGAGGAGGCCAGGACGATCGTTTCGAGTCATACAACATCAGATTCCGTCAATGGGATCACCAGGGCGCACTCCCACAACTCAGGAGGTGCACAAACCCTCAAGGGGTGACATACGGAGCTTCAAAGGTCGGATCTTCAGTCCAACAGTCACCAGGATTAGCCTAGAGGCCAGGGCGCTTCTTTTGAGACAATTTCCAGTCCATTCCGATGGGTATCGCCATCAGAGAAAGTTTTCCAGTATCTGTAGTAGTTACCATGAGCTTCCGGACTGCGTTTTGTTGATTTATCTGTGCATGCACAGATCAACCTTCATTCTTCTAATCACAAGTATTTCTTGTTAGTTGATTTGTATTCCAGTGACGATCCATGAGATCTAACTGATGACTAGTATATTTGCTTCCAACTTATTATTGTATTTCCTACTTTTTCCTCATTATATATATCAGTGAGTTGTGTTGTCTTTTCTTTCACATGCATTATCTTTATACTACTAAAACACTTAATGAATGAAACACACATGCGAAATCACCAAGCATGTTCACACATTAATTCAAACGCATCCAGAAACCCCAGAGTATCAGATCCCAATGAAAAAACAATAGCTCAACAATAGATATCCGGAACAGCTGGATCAGGGATATTTCAGTGGTATTAGATCCTTCTTCCTGCTAGCCCGTGAAGAAGTGCTTCTCATGACCCCATGATTTCGGGAACATGTGAATAATACCCAGAGGGCCGAGGACATATTGGGGACAAGTACATTCAGTACTGCAAAGGTCATAACAGTGATAGGAGAGATAGAAACCGAAGGGATTACACCCCCTTCCACACTCAGTCAAATACAAAGCCAGAGATAGAGGAAAAAGAGCATATCAGCTAAGACACCAAGGCCGAGATAGAGAGGACTATGGGTGACAGGTGTGAGACACCCGAGGGCAGGGGGAAATGTCCCAAGGCACATGTTGACAATACATATGCCATGTGGAATGACCTAGCTAGAGGATAGAGAGACATGATGAATACCATACAAAAGATGGCTATCAGTGCATAGAGGCTCCACCATAGAATGAGCACTATATATGCCAACGTCGCAGGAGGGCCGAGGGGTTCAAGAGGACACTAGGGAGGTGGGACCAGTGGCTCCAGTGGATCTCAGGGCGGGGCTAGTCCAAACCCTTCACCAGTCCGAGCTTACAAATCGTTTGGGAGGATTCCCCGACCTTTATACCCACAGTTCCAGGTAGGACAAACATTGGGACAACAAGGGAAGACAAGAGGACAGTCAGGTCAAGGACAGGTGGTGCCACAGGATCCGTTCGGGGAGTACAACAAAGACTACTTGGCACTTGGACCAGATTTCCATGCAAACATGAGTTTGATGGACTATTGTTCGATCAGATATTGAAACAGACCCCGGGAGGCACAAAGAGGCAACGTGCAAACTCACAACATGGATTTCATCAAGAAAGTGGGAAAGCTAAACATTCCTACTTTTGACGGATCATCATGTTTCTCAGCTTAGACATGGGTTCAGAAGCTTGACACATACTTCAAGATTAACCCGATGACAGAGTCAAAAGCTATCAGCTTCGCCACCTTGCACTTGGAGGGGGAGACCCACAAGTGGTGGTACCATGGGCTTGTGGCACTAGGTCACAACCACATTACTTCATATTTGGAGTTCACTAAGAGGTTGATGGAGAGATTTGACAGGAGAGATCCAGAGCTCCACTTCAGGGACCTTACACAGTTGAGGTAGACCGAATCAGTTGAGGCCTTCATCTTAGAGTTCCAGCGGAAGGTAGTGGTCGTATCTGATATATCAGAGCACAGATTGGTGATGTTGTTCATCGAGGCATTGACAAAACCATCGAAAGCCTCACACCCTACAAGAGGCCAATGTGTGTATGAGAGACATGGGGGAATCAACGCTAAAACCCAAAACCTTTACCAAACCCTTTATACCACAGCGAGACAAGGATCAGAGAAATACTCAAAGGGAATGGGAGGGTAAGCCCAAATTAGATGATGACACGAGATGTGAGTTGATGAGGAAGAAGCTTTGCTTCTCTTGCATAGACCCTTGGGTCCCAGGGCATAGATGCATGGGAGAAGGACAGATCCACTACATTGAAGTGGAATCAGGCATCTAGGAGGAGGATGAGGATATCGAGGCACAAGTAGACAATGATTCAGAGGATGAGACCACACATGGGACAGAGCAACAACCGAAGAAACCTTAGATACTGGCAGGGGCACCGCCCAAGGAGGAGACAAGACCTCGTAGAGAGGTGAAAGGGGGAACCATAGCAACCCTTTTAGGAGTACCCACGTACAACACTCTCGGGCTCAAGGGCCTTGTACAGGGGCAACACATGAACGCTTTAGTTGATGGTGGGGCCACCCAAAATTTCATAGATGCGTCCTTGGTAGGTAGGAGGGGGTTACGCACTAAGGAGTTTAAGGGATTCCACATGGTAGTGGCAGATGGATACACGATGACATGTTTGGACATGATCCTAGACCTAGAGGTCAAACTAGGAAACTACACCATGAAAGATACCTTCTATGTAGTTGACCTATCTGATATTGATGTCATATTGGGGCTCAAGTGGTTATATTCATTGGGGGAGATTGGGTTCAACTATCAGACGTTGACTATGAGCTTAAGAGACGCCAGCGAATCGAGAGTGGTGCTGAGAGGCATGTCTACATGAGCACCACGAGTAATATCAACAAAAAATATGGAACAGATCAGAGAGATTATGAGTCAGTATGAGCCAGTGTTTGGGCCGATACACCAGGGAGACCACTAGACAAGGGATTTGAGCACACGATCGAGTTGGAGGCAAGGGCTACACCAGTGATCACTGCGCCCTATAGGAACCCCAAGAGATTCAAGGACGAGATTGAGAAAGCAATCAAAGAATTTCTTGTGATGGGGCACATCAAGCCCAACATGAGTCCTTTTACCTCTTCAGTCGTTCTGGTACTGAAGAAGGATGGCACGTTGCGGATGTGCATCGATTACATAGAATTCAACAAGAAAACGATCAAGAATAGGTACCCCATTTGGGGCATAGATAAGTTGAGGGACGAGTTACATGGGGAAGTTTTCTTCACCAAGATTGATCTACGCTTAGGATATCATCAGATCAACATCATCGAGCAGAATATTGAGAAGACAACGTTCAGATGTCATTTCAGATGCTTTGAGTTCTTGGTCATGTCGTTTGGATTGACCAATGCACCTGCCACTTTCCAGTCTTTCATGAACCACATCTTCAGAGGGAAGTTGAGGAAATACCTTATGCTATTCTTCGATGATATATTGATCTACAACAGGGCATGGGATGAGCATTTGGCACATTTGGAGGAGGTCTTGGACATTATGCAGGCACAATCATTATATGCCAAGGAGTCTAAATGTGATTTTAGCATGAGAGAACTACTGTACTTGGGGAATATCATCAGTGAACATGGAGTACATTTTCATCAGGAGAATATCAGGATCATTTTGGATTGGCCAACACCCAAGAACCTCACAGAGTCGAGAGGATTCTTTGGGTTATGCAGTTACTATAGATTGTTCGTCAAAGGCTTTTCACAGTTGGGAGCACCACTCACAGATTTGACCAAGAAGGGTGCCTTTCAGTGGACAGTGGAGGCACAACAAACATTTGAGAAAATGAAGGAGGTTATGAGCACATGCCCTGTTCTATCCCTTCCGGATTTCTCACAGTCGTTCGTCTTAGAGTGCGACACGTTAGGGGTGGGGATTGGAGCCATTTTGATGAAGGAAGACCACCCCATTGTGTTTGAAAGAAGGAAGCTCAACGAGTCAGAGAGACTCTATCCTATTTACGACAAGGAAATGCTAGCAATCATGCATGCCTTAACCAAATTCAAGTAGTATCTGGTAGGTAGCAGATTTGTAGTGAAGACTGATCACAACAGTCTCAAGTATTTCCTGGATCAAAAGGACCTCAGTGAGAGAAGACAAAAGTGGGTCTCAAAGATCCAAGCCTTTGACTTTGACATTGAGCATGTCAATGGAAAGAGGAATGTCGTAGCAGATGCCTTTTCCAAGAGGCCACCAGGGCGTTTGATGATGGACGTTTGCACAGATTGGAAAACTCATTTGTTGGTGGAGTATTCCTAATTTTTTTTTTCTTGTGAGGTGATGGATGGACAAGTGGTTGTTGATAGGTACTAGGTTCTAGATGACGTCATTTTCTACAAGGACCGGATCTAATTGGTTCCAGAATCTGAAGGGGAATATTCTGAAGGTGTGTCATGATTCGCCTACAATAGGGCCTCAGGGGTACTTCAAAACGTATAGGCAGATCAGGGAGAGATTCTCATGGAAGGGTCTCAAGGATGATGTACTGAAACACATCCAGGAGTGTAGGACTTGTCAACAGAACAAGTCTGAGCAGACACACCCCGCGGGTTTGCTTCATCCTCTACCCATTCCAAAGTATAAATGGGAGAGCATTTCTATGGATTTCATTACATGCTTTCCTCGAGTGCAGGGCATGGATTGTATATTTGTGGTGGTCGACAGGATGACCAAATTTTCACATTTCTTTGCCATACCCACGGACTACAAGGCCATACAGGTAGCAGAGTTGTTTTTCAGAGAGGTATTTTGGTTGCACGGTTTACCCAGGAAGATAGTCAATGATAGAGATGGGCGCTTCATCAGTGCGTTTTGGCATGAGCTTTTTTGGTTGGCAAGCACAAAGCTAGCTACGAGTACCATCTACCATGCACAAACAAATGGATAGACAAAGATCGTCAACAAATGGGTGGAGGGGTATCCGAGGAACTATGTGGGAGGGAAACAACGTACATGGGTGATATGGTTGTGTTAGAAATAAACATATGTGCTCGTTTTTCCATAGACAATATAGCAATATTGTCACCCAACCATAGGCACACAACCACCCCCAAGCACCTTTAACCTTGATAGAAAGAATAGTTCTGGAAGCAGACCTTAAAACCAATAGCTAACCAAGGTAGCGTATCTCTCTCCAAGGCTAGCATACCAAATAGAAAGTCCAAACCATAACCAAGTCAGAAAGTCCAAACCATAACCAAAGACCAAAATCCTAGTTGCAGTAGTTGCAGTTGCACTCCAAACTTGCGCACCACTAGTCTGTGTGAGTTGTGAGAGTGTGTGTCAAATGAGCTCTAGCGCCCTCTTATTTATAGTCTTCCAAGTGACCTAACCGGGCCGAATTGTACTTTTGGAAGATAATAATTTAATATAAATTATTTTCTTGAGCCGACTGGTCATCTAGGGTTATTATCCAAAGTTTTAGGGTTTCTCTTGCTTCCTGGAATATTCTAGTCTCGTCAAAGGTTACACGTAGGGGTTAATACCTCCCGCAACTACCATAATATCAACACTCCCTCCTAACTAGGGAGGTATTAAAGGCAATGGTCTTGAGCACAAACAAACCATTCAACCGGTAGCATCATCATAGCCACACAAGCTATCTCATGATCACGTAGATCAACTCACGAGCAACATCATCACTATCAGTATCATCTAATAGCATCGATTGCATCATCTCTCGAAGCCATACTCCATCTGAGTAATTGGGCACGGTGCTAAATAAGTCACTCACTCCACAAAGTGATACAAGGACCATTCTTTTAATCTGGACATATGTCCTAGAAGAATAATTGTTCCAACAGATGCTGAAAGATGCTAAAAACCATGCCATGGGATACTAGAACCATTCTTCTAATTTGGACATACGTCCTAGAAGAATGATTGTCCTAGACCATTTTCCCTTAGGCCACTACTGTGAACTCATGGAAATTTTTTGTCCTGTACCAATCTCTCCACTCCGGTCACTAGTGTGAACTCAGGGAGACGAACCATTCTTCTAATCCGAACATACGTCCTAGAAGAATAGTTGTCCATGGTACATCAACAATCTGCCAACCTGGACCATTCTTCACAGGGAGAATGTATGTCCACCAACAATATTTCAACCTGGACCATCCTCCATAGGGAGGATGTCTGTCCACCAACAATCTGTCCTTCCTGGACCGTTCTCCGCCTGGAGAATGTTTGTCCATCAACACACTAACTATCCATCTAGTTGGGAATCATCTCCAACACTAGTGCTAATCTCTATGGCAATCAGAACAATGCTATCCAATAGAACACAACTGTGTCTATTCATAGTAGTAGACAACTACTATCCAATGGTACACATAGTCACAACCAGTGGAACACATCCACCACAGTAGCATACAACTATTGTCCAAAGACATACAGTCTCCACATCAATCATATCATCTGATATCAACCTGCATAACAATATCATGATACAAACTGAGTCATCTGGGCCATTCCTCCACTCACATCTATGAGATCTGGAAGAGCATTTTCCCTTGAAAAGTAAAAACATCAGCCATGGGCTATCTGGACTATTCTTCCCAAGCATAGAAGAAAAACTATCCCTGATTTCTGAACCTGGACCATTCACCTAACTGGGCCATTCCTCCTGCACTAATCACAGTGCAACCTGGAGAAAATGAGTCTGCCCTAGGGAATGCCTGTCCCTGATTGTTGAACATGGATCATTCTTCCGGCACTAATCACAGTGCAACCTAGAGAGAATGATTCTTCCCTAGGGAATGACTATCCGGACCATTTCCTAATGGAAATGATTGTCCTGCACCAACCTTCTATAACGAACCATTCTTTGAAACTACTCACAAATGTGAACTTCAAAAGAATGACTTCTCGGAGAGGCAGACCATTCTGCTTGACCACTACTCAGAGTGATTGCCAAGAAGAATGATTGTCCTAGACCATTCCCCCACATTGGCCACAAGGGGAATCGATGTCTATGGTACATCAACAATCTATCAGACCATTTTCATTACGAAATGACTGTCTGATCTGGACCATTTTACAAACTGGAAAGGGTCTTTCCGTCATAAATCTTGGGCCACTTTCTGGAATGGAAGGTGACTGCCCAACCTAGACCATTTTCCGAACTGGAAAATGACTGCCCATAAACATATCAGTGCTCCCTCCCTACCTAGGAGTGATCTCTTCCTTTTCTAATAAGAAAGTCATCTCCACGAGTACTAGCTTGTCCCTTAAGTACGCAAACTTTTCATCTTGGATAGAGGCTTTTCCAAACTATTTGCTATCTTCTCATCCGTGAAGATATACTGGAGAACCACTTCTCCCCTCTGGACTTTATCATGGAGAAAATAATACTCGATCTCAATGTGCTTTGACCTGTCATGGAACACCGGGTTCTCTGAAAGCTTCACACAACTCAGATTATCACAATATATCATGGTCGAATCCAACACCTGATCAAACAGTCCATAAACCATCTTACAGAGCCACACTGCTTCCGTACAAGCATCACAAGCTGCAATATACTCTGCTTCTGCAATGCTGAGTGAAAAAGACTTATGATTCCTGCTAGCCCATGACATTGTGGAAAAGCTCAAACTAAAACATATCCAAGTAGCACTTCTTCTGTCATCTACACTCCCTTCCCAATCTGAATCGATAAACTTATGCAGTTGTATATCATAACTCAAATGTCCCACAAAGAAAATATCCAACTGAGTATTCTCCAAATACATTAACGAGCCAATCAATTGTCGATACAGAGACGGGTCTACTAGATAAGAGTCTCATCTTCTTCAGATCTGTCATCATGGGAGTTTGCCAAAGATTTGCAATCCATCATCCTGGACTTCTGAAGAATCATTTTAATACACTTCCTCTATCATATGAATTTTTCAACACGCTTATGTTGTACATGAGAGGCTCTGCACCAGGTTGCTTGAATCCATATAAGGTCTTCTTCTATCTTCATACATGGGTCTCTTTCTGGTATACCTCAAAACCTTGAGGTTGTTCTATATGCTTCTCCTTCAATTTCTCTATTGAGAAGAAGAGTATTTACATCCATCTGATGTAAATTCCAACCCAGGGATATTGTAGGAGATATAATGGCTCAGGTAGAGGTATGTCTGGTTAATGGAACAAGTTGTCATCATAGTCTTCTCCCTCCTTCTGGGAGAACACTCTAGAATTGAGTCTCGCCTTGTATCTCTCAATGCTGAAGTCTTTTTCACAATTTCTCACATACGTTGTTCTTCATCACAACTTCCTTCCATTCCTTCTGCTTGACTGCTTCTAGTGGGTTCAATTGGTTGTTTTGACTTTTCTTTCTTTCTTGGAATCTTCATGTTCTTCCTCATGTTTCTCTTCAATGTTGGAGTCCATGGAATATTCTATAGATTACATGCCCTTCTTTCCTGAAGGCTCCAACTTTTTCCTTCCGCCATAGGAACATAAATGTAGATGGACAACCAAGGATATTCAAGGCTTCTTTTCGAAGAAGACTTCTTCTAGAGTCAAGTTGAACACATGCTTCTTATCATGGCTGCTACTTCCAATGAAGAACATGGACATATACTTCATGGTATTCACAGATTCTTCAATGGATCATATCGTTGGGGATTAGCTCCCTCCTAATCCCAACTTCATGCTTGAATGAACAATATTCATGCTCTTCTTTTGGAATTTTGTGATCATCTCCCTCCATCTGAGAGAGTCCATGCTTATGTCTGTTGCATCTCTCTTTTCTTTCTGCAAAGTGTCACAAGCATGTTCTGGTTTCCTTTTGATTCCTGACTTCCTTCGAGTCTCTTTAACTTTGTTTTTATCTGTTTTGATTGTTGCCCATTTGACAATTGTGTCATCCTTATAAGCTTCTTTTATGACAGCTTCCGCAAGGATTGCTCATCAAACATATTTCACAAGGGTACCTTCCCGGAACAAGAACAACAAGAGAAAACAAGAAATATCTATCTAGAGGAGATATTAGTTCATCTTGCGAACAAGTATAATAAGCATCTATATCAATAGTATTCATATGCAGTCAAGTATTCATTGCACCTATCAATAATAGAACCTTTCAAAGACTGCTTTCTCAATTTGTAATGTAGCAACTATCACCCTTCATATATACAAATTTGAAGCTTAACAATTTAATCAAACCTGGAACCTGAAGCCTCACTTTCTATGGAGGGTGCACTTGTTCTTTTGAAAGCACCGAATCGAAGATTACAGCTTGGACAAGGTCTCTAGTATTTTCCTTGCAAACACACTCATGTTTTGCTAGATGATATAACTTAGATAACATATACAAGTGCATACCTTTAAAACCTTGTAGCATCGTCCAACTTGTCTTCCAATATGAAACTAGATACCATCTTAACAAGAAGAGATTAGAAACTCAATCAGAAGATTCAATGATTAGAACAAGCTAAAAACTCTAAAATTTCAACTTTGACCACAAAATCAATTTGACCAGAAGTCAACTTTTGACTTTGACTTTGACCAAAAATTTAAACCTGACATTTTTTGCTAGCTAAGAGTACCAAGAGGTGCGCTAGGCTAGGGTGCACTAGGATGTCAAAGAATTAGGTCAAATGCTTCACCAGAAGTGCCCAAACACAAGGGTTAGGGTTTGTTGCCACTGCATAATCAGAAAACCTAGTTGCAACTGTAACCGGTGCCATAACAAGCTTAACAAAGAACTGTCGCACTACCTTCCAGTGGTTAGACTGTCTTGAAGGTGTTGAAATATTGTAATTGTAAAGAGTATTCTATTTATTATTGATGTATTATTCATTAGATCAATCCCCTTTTGTGGATTGATCATGTCGGGTATTGTAAATGACCAAATCCCCTTTTGCGGATTGGTCAAACCCTAATTGTAATAGGCTAAATGAGAAGTCAGCCCCATAATATATTAAAGTGGTTATAACCACCCAGAATGAGAAGTCATCCCTGTCAACGAAAATACACCTCAGTTCAACGCCTGCCAGATTGTATAAATAAGAGAGGCTAGCGCCTCATTTGTACACACACTCACTTGTTCATCAGAGCGCAAGTTTGGAGCTGCAGTTAGAGAAGAAGGAAGAGAGAGAGAGGCGCATTATTGGGAGAGGACTTTCTGTATTGTTTGTTTTATTCTCTTGGCATTGTAATGGCTATCTATATTAAGGAAGTTTTTGTTGGGTTTTCTCCCCCATGAGGGTTTCCCATGATAAGTGATGTGTCTCTTATGATTGTATATTTCTCAGTGATCCTATCTATGCTATGGTTATATAGTAAATTGAAAAGAAACCTAATAATAGCTTAAACCTTAACATGGTATCAGAGCTAAGCTGAAGAGAGCATCTTTCACAAGAAGAAGAAAAACGTCACTATTGTCGTACATGGAAATTAGGGTTTTTTTATTGAAGAAGATTTTCAGCCTCAAAACCATCTAGAAAAGTGCGCCCTAACCCAAGGAATTATTTGGCACCTTCAGCGCACCTTTTCAGAGGGTAGATCTCCTAGAAAGTGGAACCCTAGTTTTCACAAAGTACCAGAAGTACCAGAAAACCAGAAGCACCAGTCTAGAAATCCGTTGATCAAGTTTGAGGGGGGAAAATTTGGATTTTCAGAAATCTGACTGTACCAACCTACTCACCTCAGCTCAGCGCATCCAGCCCCTAGATCAGAATTTCAAATTTTGAAGTTTGAAAAATTAGGGTTTCCTCATAAAACCCTAAGTTGCAATTGCGGTTGTAGTTTCAGAATCAGTTGCAGTATCAATTGCAGTTGCAGTATCAGTTGATGTATCAACTGTAGTACCAGTTGCAGTCACCCTTGAAGTTTTTAAGAGTTGGTAATTATTACCATTGCTGCCAGATGGTGCCACTACCTGCAAACACTATCAAAGGTATGTACACACATATGTTTAAATGGTTAAGCTTTAAAGGGTATTTGCAAGAGAAGGGATCTCTTGCCATAGATCCAGAAGGATCTCAAGATCCAACACATTTAGAGGAATAATGCAACCCAGGTTTGATTACTCTGATATGCATCTATTTGTTATGACATCATTTTGATCTAGATTGCATGTTGAAGCTATGACCATCATACTAACCTTTGGTCAAAATTAAAGTCAAGGTATTAGATGGATTAAAGTTGAGATCATAGAGTTTATCCTCTAACCCAACTTTCTGCCAAGATAGCATATTGTCTTAGTACAGAAGACAGGTTGAAGAAAACACTCGTCATCTTGAGTGAAGGAGACTTGGAAGAAAAAAAGCACTCATTCTTGAGGACAAGGCTCCAGGTTCTAGGTTTGATTAATTAAGTGATAATATTCAAAGTTGCACATGACAAGTTGATGACTACCCCTTTACAAGTAAACACTATAGTTGAGATAACAGTCCTTGAAAAGTATTATACTTGGTAGCATGTGAACATATTGAGATAAATGCTTGATGCAATCATTTGCCAAATACAACTAACATCTCCTCTAGGAGAAACTTCTCGTGTTAGTTCCAGGTTGCCATGAAGGAATGTTTGATCACAACACTATAAGAGTGTTGACCTCATTTCGTATTGTATTTCTTACTTTTGATCCTTTCTTCAGACAGGCCACAAGTGATAGCTCTAAAGGAGCTACTGTGATGATTATTCGTGCTATTGTTTTATCTACTATTATCAAAAGAGTATTATTCTTGCTTGATGTTTTGTTGACCTTGTTTCAAGTCACAAGTGATAACCCCAAGGAAGCTATAGTGAAGGTTGCAGAAGGAAACATATTAGATGAGACATGAAGCAGACTATGTACATGACCATATACACTCATGTACCAAAGAAGATGAAGGAGAAGATATCTTTTGAGATTCAGAGTATCTCATATGAAGATTGATTGAAAGGAGTAGAAGGCTCCAAAGATGACCAAACATTAGAACAAGAACTCACAACAGAATTGTTCAAAGGTTAATGAAGCTACCTTGACGGGAAGCAGGACTCGTTTGAAGCCTGACTTTATCTTTCATATTTATACTTGGTATTGAACACCAAGTATACCTTGTAAGAGATGATGAAGTCCTTGTAGACTCAGAAGAAATCGAGAGTAAGCCTGATCTCAGAAAGGATCAGATGAAGAGACAACTTCCAGGACTGGGAAACAGATGTTGTGAGAAGACTAGATCATAGCTTCAGAAACTTCTAGGAGATATGAAATCTCCTGGGAAGATTCCCTTGTTTCAGTAACAGAGAAGGAAGCCAGTCAGAAAGACTAGGATATGGATTCTTTCGTGAGACTAGAAGAGAAGTCAATATTGACTTCCAGGATTGATCTATACAGATCAAGCATGTTGTAGATGTACAAAGCCCGATGTGTGTCTAGAGGATTCTCCCAGCAAGAGGGAGAAGACTATGACAAGACACTTACTCCAGTAATTGAAGAAATAGTTCCAACATTTATGAAGACAACCAGAACAACCATGATTCATATATAGTATGAGATACAGGGGGAGAAATCCCCATATTTAAAATTGAGTGGCAGTTGGTGAAAAACATTAGTTGGGTCATGGAGACATGACTACAATAAAAGATAGCGTCACCTCCATAAAAGAAGAAGAGCTATCTTCAGTATCATTTATTGAGCCACTCTCAGTTTCAAATGAAGTTGTTGCCATGATGGAGTAGAGGAGTTACTCCCTGATTTCAGTAGTCACAGTGAGAATAGAGCAACCATTCTCAGCTTTAGAGCAGGTGCAGGTGCAGAGTCCCAGTTCCAGAAGGAACAACTACAGAGAGTAGAGGACATACTCCCAGATAGTGAGACAGATAGTGCTTTGCAGAAAGCACATAGAGCTAGCACATGATTGTGCAGATTGAGTTGCAATTGAGCAAGTGTACCAGATTGGTACAATGTAATGAGAAAAGTTGATTTGAAGATTGAAGATAGAAAGATTAATGTCTGCCAGTTGAAGGAAACTTTGTATGTGTTGAAGCAAGCTCCTAGAGCTTGGTATGGAAGAATTGACAGTTTCCTGACGAGCTTGGGATTTACCAAGAGTAAAGTTGATTCTAACCTTTATCTCAAGGTTATGAATGATGAGCCAATGATGTTACTACTGTATGAAGATGATGTATTCTTGACAAGATGAAGAAGAGCTCATCACAGATTGCAGAAGAAGCCCGCTATAGAGTCTGATGAAAGACCTAATACTTTATCTCTTAGGTCTTGAAGTTTGGCAGAGCCCAGAGAAGATCTTCCTTAACCTAGGGAACTATGCAGTTAAAATGAAGAGGTTTGACATGCATATCCATGTACACACCCATGGAAACAAATTTGAATCTCCTTGTTGACACTCCATCAGAATTGGTTGATGCTACTCTATACAGACAGATTATTGGTTCAGTGATGTATCTGACGAATACCATACTAGATATATGTTTTTCCTTGAGTCAGTATCCGGTAGAACCCAGACGTGTTCACATTGCTACTGCAAAACATATGATGAGATACCTTAAGGGTACGTTGGATTTTGGTCTCTACTATACTAGAGATCATGACTTCAGACTGAGTGGTCACACCGATTCAGATTGAGCTGGAAGTGTTTCTGATAGAAAGAGAACTTCAGGATGTTGTTTCAGTTTGAGGTCAGCCATGATCTCATGGCAGAGTAGGAAGCAATTCAACATTGCTCTTAGCACGACAGAAGCATAATATATTGTTGCATGTTCCGCCACTTGTGTAGCCATATGGCTTCGAATGTTATTGACAAATCTATTTGATTTGAAGATGGAAGTCACCGTGATCCTATGTGATAACCAGAGTTGTATAAAGATGACATGTTCCATAATGAGCCGAAGCACATAGAGATCCGATATCATTACATCCGTGATATGGTGCAGAGAGGATCCATAAAGCTCCAATATGTTAGCACGGATGAACAGGTTGTCGATGTGTTGACCAAGCCTCTGTCTCGTGTAAAGTTTGAGCACTTTCGAGACAAGCTTGGTATAGTCCGAAAGGACCTCCCTCGAAAGGGGGAGTAGTGCTGATGATACTATGGTATCCTGATCAGTAGTGGTAGCTCCGATAGGATTTTTATAATCCTAGGGAATCTTATGATTCCTAGATAGATCCCGAAGGTCCAGAAAGGATGGTCTGTCAGAGTACCACGTGGTAGCTCCGTTAGGATTTCCTAGGGAATCTTATGATTCCTGGGCAGCTCCTTAGGGACTATGAGAGTACCACAAAATGTTGTTTCCAGCCTAGTGCTGTGATGCTAGCTTAATTGTTGTGATGATGTGCCAGCCTAGTGCTGTGATGCCAACTTCATGCTGATGATATTGTGTAGCCAGATTCGTGTTGTGATGCCAGCTTCGTGCTGAAGACTCCCAGCCTAGTGTTGATGTTGATGATGCTCCAGCCTTTGTGCTGTGATGTTGTTGTTGTTGATGATGCTCCATCCTTTGTGCTGTGATATTGTTGTTTTTGATGTTGTATCAGCCTTGTGCTTTTATTGATGATGATGATGTATTAGTGTTATACTAATCCATGTTGATGCAGTTGATGATGATGATGCCACTTCAACTTCTTGCTGAAGTTGATGATGCCACTTCAGCTTCTTGCTGAAGTTGATGATGATGATGCCACTTCAGCTTCTCATTGAAGTTGATGATGATGATGCCACTTCAGCTTCTTGCTGAAGATGATGATGATGATGTCACTTCAGCTTCTTGCTGAAGATGATGATGATGATGATCATGATGCCACTTCAGCTCCTTGCTGAAGATGATTATGATGATGATGATGTTATTTCATCTTTCATGCCGAAGATGGTGATGTTACTTTAGCCTCACGCTGAAGATGATGATGATGTTACCTTAGCCTCATGCTGATGAGGATGATGATGCCATTCCAGCTCCGTGCTGTGAATGATGATATTGATGATGAGAAAAACTTCCGATGATTTATAGATATGTCAGTCAGTGTTCCAAGATGTTGTTGATGATGATGCCCTCTCTCTCGCCTGATGCTGTTATAGAATACCCTTCTTGTTAAGGGGGAGTGTTGAAATATTGTAACTACAAAGAGTATTCTATTATTATTGATGTATTATTCATTAGATCAATCCCCTTTTGTGGATTGATCATGTCGGGTATTGTAAATGACCAAATCCCCTTTTGCGGATTGGTCAAACCCTAATTGTAATAGGCTAAATGAGAAGTCATCCCCAGAATATATTAAAGTGGTTATAACCACCCAGAATGAGAAGTCGGCCTTGCCAGCGAAAAGACACCTCAGTTCAACGCCTACCAGATTGTATAAATAAGAGAGGCTAGCGTCTCCTTTGTACACACACTCACTTGTTCCTCAGAGCGCAAGTTTGGAGCTGCAGTTGGAGAAGAAGGAAGAGAGAGAGGCGCATTCTTGGGAGAGGACTTTCTGTATTGTTTGGTTTATTCTCTTTGCATTGTATTGGCTATCTATATTAAGGAAGTTTTTGCTGTGTTTTCTCCCCCATGAGGGTTTCACAAGATAAATGATGTGTCTCTTGTGATTGTGTATTTCTCAGTGATCCTATCTATTCTATGGTTATCTAGTAAATTGAAAAGAAACCTAATAATAGCTTAAACCTTAACATAAGGTGGTGTGGGTCATGTTATCCCCGATCTCTAGGGATAACTAGGAGATCATGTCTTGAGGCCCACAGGTTCCAGACATGGAGTACCGAGAGCAGGATCAACCTGAGCATGGCCCTGGAAGGCCCATGCTTCTTCTTCTTCGCTAGATTTGTCCTGTCAGCAGCAGCAACTCCCATCACCATCGGCTTGGACTTGCATCAAAGAAGACTCTTGCTCCATGAGGTAATTGGTCCAGGTATCATGGTATGTGTCATGTTTGATCGTTATAACTTTCTTATATATGCATCAGGTTCCTTACATTTCTGATAACTGCTT
>ML841079.1:0-18801 GCA_009831015.1 Picea engelmannii
AGGTGGCATTTGATGCTATAACATATGCCCCCTAGTGTGTGAGGTTAGAAGAGAATTTGATGGATGAAATACATTATAAGTCTTGAAGAGCAGTTAGCCAAGGGTGAATCTCTCCATAATTCTATATAAGGACAACAACCGACACCAAAACAATTCAGAACAACTCAAATCCCAAGCTGGGCATACCCATGCTTAGGTTTGATGATAAGAATGGTTTCCAATCAAGTACATTGTGGATCCATGTAGAATGTATATATAACAGTGATCATGGCTAGGAAAAATAAACATGATGGATCCATGTCAAACAATTATCATAGCCACGAACAAATACACAGTGGATCTATGTCTCAGAATCAATGAAGGATATCTAGGGAAAGAGATGGAAAATTGATCCTTCACAAGTACCAATGTGTGGAGTGGTACTATCCAATTGCAACCCAGGTAGTAGGATGAAAGAGGTGATGCTACTATATTCCTGAGGTATTCAACCCAACAATCGTGGTATGAGTCTACACTATGCGAATAGATGTGTTGGAGTCGAAATCAATGAGACATCATTTGATTACCGATCATTGATGTATATCGTTAAAAAATCCAAGACAACCTGCCTATAATGATAATGGGCGTCAAGGTACCTAGCACAATCTAACAAGTGTGAATAGAGGATCTAATATCAAACACCTAGTAGAATCTTTCGATCATGGGACATTGTTGTATTCCCACTGTCAATAGTGAGGGAACCTTTCATTGATGATTGCAAGCCCCAAGGTACTAAAAATGAATCTAGATCCCTGTCCCAAAGTAATATCTGTTGAAGTCAACAAGAAGAGATATGCTAGAAGGAAGGAATTAAGGCATCTCCCATCATCCAACACGAGGAGTAGCAGAAGGCCAAGGATTTGGAAGGACTCGGATGAAATATTGTAAGTACCACCAGAAAGTATGTCCCATGCATGTAGCAAATGTAAATAAAGAACGAAAGAGACCCTCTGAATAACAACCAATAATGAATATTTTTGAGAAAGCTGAGAAAACCATCAATGGGGACAAATGTAATCCAAGGTACTAAATGAATCCCAATGTGTGAATAATTTTCTTTCCATCGAACACACGGTACTACATGAATCCTAATGTGTGAATAATTTCCTGATAGGTGTATTATATATATGCTTTAGATCTATTAGTTTTTTCACTTGCATGATCGCAGTCGTGAGTTGTCCATTCCCACAGAGTGACCAAAACCTTATGGTTGCAAGCTTCTCCATTACAAGGAGAAAACCAACCCTTATGGTCACTTATTTCTCCACCGTAGGGAGCGACCACCTTGAAAAATTACACTATGAGGAGCGACCAACACCTTGTGTTCATCCTCTATCCCTCTACAAGGAGAAACTAGTGCTTTGTGGTCACCCTGTGGTCATTAACAAGGAGAGAACATGCTCTAAAAGCCATATTTTAAAGGGGCATCCTTCAAACAAAGACAGGATCTATGACTGTCTTTTCTTCCACCCCTCTAGATCTCTCTCAAATCTGTCCCAACAATTATTTCTACAACATTTTTTCAAAGTCATTTTGAATTATTTTCTTATGTGCCATTTCGTTTATTTGATTAAAATCACTTTTTTTGTGTGTACAATTTAGGTCATCTAATCTCATTCCCTCGATATTTTAGTGTTGATGGTACTTTTGTGAGAGAGTCCACTTGTTTTTAAAAATATTTTGGGTGTTCCTTTATATTTTCTTCAACTGCTTAAACAAAACCAACTCTCTTGATTTGCATCCCATATTAGAGTGCAATCCTTTTTCAAGTTATTTGAAAAACGTTTTTTTTACCTTTGAAAGCTTGGGTTTTGCATTAAAAGCATTCTTGTGCTTGAATATTTCCTTGGGTGATTTTTCATAGTTAGAGTGTTTTGGTATATAGTTGAAAAGGGCTCACATTTTCTTTAGGATTTTAGAAACATTTTTGTTTAGTTTGAAATCATTATTCTTTCCATTTAGAGAGGAAAATTGAAAAGTTACATGATATCGAGTGCTTGTTTATATTAAGAAGAAAATAACTATTATGCTTCTCGTAGATAGAATTTATCGAAAAGAAATGATTGCATTTAATTCTTTTTAAATTATATTGGAGTCGAGTCTCACACATCATTAATTTATATCCGTGGACCTTTCTAAGTAAAAACAACCATTAAAATTATCCAAAGTTTTAATTAAATTAACTAAACATTTTTTGTTTATAGTACACCAACAATAGTTTATAGCTAGGACCTTTGGACTAGGAAAAGTGAGTAAATTGTCCAAGACTACTAAACAATATTGTAGAACACTAAAGAGTGATAAAATCCAACTGTCGTATAGGAATACCTGGGAACCCCCTCTAACACGGGGGATAAACACGAGGTTGCATGTGGAAGATCAATGGAGATTACCCCTCCAAGGCTTTACCAATCGTAGTGGAAAGAACGTATATTGGGATAGTTTCTTGAGTGTTACTAGTTCATTTGGTCTCAATTCTTCGTGAATGTTTGATGGTCAACCTAGGTATTCACAGATCTCACAGAATGAAAGGATTACCTCCTTAGGGGCAAGAGCCTCCATAAAACCCTTCTAGCAAAGGAACAGTTGAAGTAATAACTTTTGAAACAAGGAGTGTAGCTCTTAGAAGTGACCAACACTCTGAAGAACCAGTCACAACCTTCATGGAAGGCATGGTACCTCACAAAATACTCCTTTGAATGATCCACTTGGTCCACTACTCATTTAAAAACTATCCACGACATTTTTTTATGCTTATTCTTCTTACCATTTTCTGACCAATTCAGCCACTAGGAAATATTTTGGCATGAACCCACTGACATTTGAATTTACATTGGGAATTTAACCTCCTCTATTCCCAATTATTGTAGTTGATCTTGAAAGAGCACAATATACTACTGTTGGTGCTTATTCTTTATTAGGAACATCTGTGACCCGATTTACTCTGACACAACCACTGGAAAATACATCTCCCTTTCCACATGGGTCAGGTAATATTCGTGCTTCACTAGTCTCGCATATGAATACACAAAGTGATTTACTTGGTCATTCCATCAGTCATATGGCCAACAGTTAAGTCATCCAAAAAACCCCAACTACACAAGCTACTCATCCTACATCTCCAAATTTTCAAATGGGGAGTTCTTCTATATCCTTCATTGGAGGTCAATCTTCAATTGAAGGCCAACTCTTCATTGTGGGGAAACTTCTAGCTGGAGGGAAATGCTTGGCCATGGGTGAAGCTCCTATGTGGGGGAAAAAACAACCATCCTAGGGGAAAAACTCCCATGCAATTCGTTCCATACATATTATTATAGGCTTGTACCCTAGAAAACCATATCCGGGAGTTGCAAATCCTTTACGGGATAAACCTAATCCGGTGGGAATTCCTTGGCAAGGAAATTTTCCCAATCAGCCCATGAACCCCATGATTCCACTACAACAACTCCCTGAACTGTCCTATATGGGAGTAAAATAAATTCAACCAAAGTAAATAGGGGGTACTTTAGGTCACCCATAATACGTACGACGACCATTTGGTTTTCCCATATAATCACAACTTGTGTATGGTCCTACTGGTGCTCCCATGCCACATAATTATCACTGGTATCAATAGGTCAACCAAAAACCTCCATTATTGCCTACGTTGGATCTGCCATATTTTTCATGCTTGACCAATGATCCTATATATCATTCCTCATTTTGGCCTCTCGTCCCTACCAAACTCCCTTCAGACATTCCCAAGTTCAATAGAAAACCTAGGGAATATCCTAGTAACCATGTAATGACCTTCCATATCTGGTGTTCTTCGAACTCCTTGATGGAATATTTCATGAAAAATTACAAATTTTCCATAGAACGCTCATAGTTTCGACAGAAAAATGGTATATTGAGTTGTCACGAAGCTCCTTTATCGATTTTAATTCTAGTTCCATGGAATTTCTTACTCACTTCCAACTTCCCATTCGGTATGAAACTGGTACAAATATTTTGAATTCGCTTAGGAAATCCTCTTCCACTCACATTTATAATCATATACATCAGTGGAGGAGGAAACAATGGTTAATTAAAGATTCCATTCTGGATAAACTCTTAATAGGTTGGTTTACGAAGTCACTTTTCTTTACTATCACCAGAGATGTCGCTATGGGAGGTGTTGTTACTGAGGAGAAGGCCATCATGCATGCCCAATATTTAGACCTTCTATATTCCCAGTCGGGAACATTATACGATATGATCCCTCATGCTCCTCGACCATTGTCTGATCCATCAAAATCAACCCCATGAACCCATGTTGATGGAATAGTGGGTTCTGTAAAACTATAGTCTACCACACAATCAGATATTGATAACAATACCAAACCTCCTCCCTCTTCTGCAGGTGAATGTGGTCCAATACAATTCATCTCAACCATCCATAGGTGTTGGTTTCCCAACTAGCATTTTGTTTTCATTTCCCTTTGAAACACAGAATCAATTCTTAAACTTGTTGTCCAACATATCTATTTGCATTAGATTGACTAGGTCTCTTTTGTGAAGGTGTTATTGTTGAATTTGGATTTTATTATTACGATAACATGATCGTATGATTTGTTGATTTCTTTCTCCTTTTTTAATTTCATGAATGCAAAGCATGAAATTGAGACCTTTATCTTTTGCAAACATTCAACCTAAATCTCGTAATATTTTTCCTTTGTATTAGTCTGTAACTTTTTTTTCCCGCTTCAATTAGTCTATATCTAGTTGGAAGAGTTGTTGTTAATTAAAGGACCACGAATTAAATTGTTAGACTAAGTATGGAACTCCTCCTAGGAACTTAGCTCGATCTTAAAAAGGGCATGGGTTTTTCATTTAAAAGAATAGATGGGTTAATGTATTGAAACCTTTTTTAATATGTTTAACAAATGAATTGGAGACAAAGTTTAACCTTCACCTCTCTTAACCTTTTTATATGAACCTTCAACACTTACATATGTCATATCACAATTTAATGGTTAATGATGAAAACCTCATAAACCTTGACCTGTCCACCAACAAAATGAATCATTACACTATGTGTATTAATCTCCTTGGAATTGGGTTGTTAGTTCGTGGCAAGTTGCGAGGGTTACATGGGTTTCTTGTTGTTCGATCTCCATGGCCTCTTGTTTACATGAAATAACCAGTTCTTGGAGTGGGAGATAATGGGAGAATACTCCCAGACATTCAAATTTGTTCTTGACATCAGGTATGTTTGCCCAACCTCATTCGATGTATATTGGTTTGATCTAATGGTTTCAAAACATTTTCCCTTTCATGAATAATTTTGCTTTTCCTCCGAGTTTATCTTTGAAAGCATGGATCCTGTAGTAGTGCAGAATCAAATGGCCCTGATGTTTTTACATACCCGTGATTATACAACAGAGTTCAAACCCATAATTGTATAACAGAGACATGATTTTCCAGGATGAATTCTGAGCAAACGATTATCAATTTGACAAAACGTTAAAATCTCAACTCCAAAATGGGGTCATTTTCCTTCTACACGGGCAGTTTCTTCAGAAACAAACTGATTTCAGAGGAATGCCTCGTTTTCTAAAGAGAAATTTGTCATAAAAAACTGTTTTGTTTGAAGAATTCCATTTCCCCTTTCCTCTTTGTGGATTTGAAAGCCTGTCAGTTATTGGTCCTACCCTGAGGAATAAAAACCCCTCTAATAGGAATAACCAGTATCCTAAAACATATTCAAGTCCTAGGAATTGTAATGGCTATCGGTCATGGGCATAGAGGTATTATGCCAACATTCCATACCTATAGATGCGTCTTTCTTATGGTATGGCACAGAAAAAGACCCTAGATTCAGACTACAAGTAACCCCTCCCATATATACGACCTTTATATTATGATGAGTGTTCAACATAAATTTAGAGATACTACACAAACATCCCATACTTGTAAATGTGTCTTAACCAGACGTTGATGAAAATAAGAGATCTTGAAAGGGAAAATCAAGATTTGAGATCAGAATTGCAACAAAATCTTCTTCAGGAAAATAAAAGATTCAAGAAATCAGGGGATATTGTTATAAAAAATTCTTCCAACTTCAAAGTTGTTATGAATTCAAAATTATCTGATGCCTTTTTTTTTTAAATGTTTAATGGGTAAACAATTTTCTTGGAATAAATGTTTTGTTAGTTTTTCTATAACAAAAATTGTTCTATTTTGTTTTATTTGACTAGCTACAGAATCATAGATTCTATAGCTTATCTTTAATTAGTTTATTAGATAGATTTTTTCTAAATTAAAATTTTGTTTTTCTTCTCAGGTGTGAAGAGGATCGATTGGAAAAGATTGATGGGACAAGTAAATCATTGGAGATGCTCCAGATATGCATGTTTCTCTTTTAAAATAGTTTCAAGAATATCTTGATTATGTAACTATTTTAAATGGTTGTTACATCAGACCTATTTTTGGTTATGTTTTAGTACAGACTTTATTAAATATAGATCAGTCTCTATCTTAGAAGATATGAGAAACATATCTTGAACTTAGTTTAAATATTGGTGCTTGCCCAGGAACAAGGGGCAATTCTTTTTGGACCTGATGATGGACTTATCATTTTGAGAAATATATGGAATGTAGTTTACTAGAAGGCAGGCCAGACTGACAAGTTGGCCTTGCAGGAGTCTTTGTTTCGAATGTATTTAATTTCACATGGCTCCCCAAATAACTTTGTTGGAACATGCTTTCCACTTCTCATTACCTGATATTCCCAACAAGAAAGTCTCTCGCTTATCCAAACTCACCTTTGATGGTGTGGGGAATGTATCTACAAAACACCATCTTAACAAGTTTTAGTAAATGCATCAAACAAGATATTTTTGATTTAAAGGTTTTATGTAGAGTGTTCTCTTTTACTTTCATGAGTTGTATTAAACATTGGTTTGAGTCTTTCCCAACATATCACATTATTGATTGGTTTCAATTTGTAGAGGATTGTTTAGATACTTTTGAAATCTACGATTACAATCAATTATGTGAATAATTTCAGGATCTACTAATCAATGAGGATTCATCTCCAGAGGTCTTTTTAATAAGCATCCATCATGTTCTCTGTAAATTTCATCTTGATGACATGTCATTTGTACTAAATCTCCTCTCTGATGTTTGTGCCCCTTTCATCCAACCATTTTCAATCGTGAATGATGAATCCGTTACAAATCCTATCACTCAATTTCAAGAAGAATTTTGTTTGCAGGATGAGAGGAATCCATCTGAAAATCTTGAACAAGCAAAGGAGGTAAAATCTATTGAAATTTTTCTCACTAACAATCAAATTGGTTTTTCCTCTAAATCATTGTATATTTAGTCCTCGACTATCGTGGAAGAATATTTGATGTTGGGTCAAGGTGAATGTCCATATTCTTCTAAGTCTTTCTCTAATCAGTACTTAAATTCAATTATTGAAGAACACTTAGGTGATGAAAATGATATTAAACATTCTAACATTCCAATGAAACAGATTAGAGATGTAGATCTGCAATTTGAAGAAGAAACCTTAAATCTTCATCCACAAATCATATCTTATCCGCAGGAAAGATTAGATGTTTGTCATAAAAGTTTTGAATTGTCTATCATACATGAGGCAAATTTATATGATCATATTATGTTGAAGGATTTATCACCAAAACATAGTGGAAGTTTTAAGGAAAGTGAAGAGGAATGTCTTGAGAATACCATTGTTAAATATCACAGCTCAGGAGAATCTTTTCATGTCCTCATTTATGATTCCTTTTACTCTTTATATCCTGATATCTTCTTAGATTCTAGTGGACATGATACTTTACCCACGATATCTTACTCTTTTCCATCACAATCAAATATTTTCGATATGCCAAGATTTGGTGAAATTAATTTCAAACATAACATTTATGAAGTCGGATTTGATGCTCTTTCACTTTCATCACTCGCATGGAAAAAACACATGTTGCAAGATGATTTTACATGATTTATTTTTTTAAAAGACAATGCACTCATTCTTATGGAGATCAAATATTCTACATTTCATATTGATTCTTTGGTTAGTTCGAATTTTAATGATTATGCTTTGCGTTTTGAAACGGTCCATCTCATCAAAGGAAGTGTTCAAACCAGTAATCTAATTGATGTCATGAATCCTCTTACGATGTGTTCCCCATTGAAAGATCTAGTTCTTCAAAGTCATAGGTTGCATCCTAATTTTTATGGCAGGATCTTAGAATGGCTTGAGGATTCATATCTAAAAAATATTCATAATAAAGATAGAGTTGTGCTTGCTTTGTTTCTACCTAAATATCTAGGAAGTATGCATGCCATGATTTTTTTAGATCCTCCATGTGAAGAAATTCATGAACACTTGGAGAATTGTAAGGAGGATGGGGCACGTTGGCCTTGGCTGATGGTTATGCCAGGTCCCCATAATATTGACAAGTTTTCCAAACTTACTTACACTCTTCCATGCCATTATGGCCCATATCATGACAAGATTGCAGAATGGTTGGATGATTCATACATCAAGAAGTTTCAAAAGAATGGTAAGGTCATGCTTGCTTTGTTTTTAAATGAATATATAGGAGGTAAGAATGACATATTCATTTTGTATCTGTAAATACTACATTCTTTTATTCTGATTTTTTACTTTCTATGCCTTGCAGGATTGAATATGGTCTTGTGGTTGCACTGGAAATACGATTTTACTCAGCATTTTGATCTATGTAGAAGTTAAAGTAGGTGTAGGAATAAAGTTCTTTGGGGGTTTTCTTGACTTTTCACTTTTTCCTTTGAATAATGCAGTTATGAAGGCATGTGGGTATGCAAAGAGAACTATTGTCTGAATGTTGTCAAGGAAGCTTCTTTCAATTCCTTTCTTTTTCCTTTTCGCAGTTGTCTTGATTAAATGTTTATTTTTCAAAACTTGGAAGCATCATGCAATGATTTCAGATATTATGAAGAATTAATAAATATATTAGGGATTCACTCTTAGTTTTACCCTAAAAAACATAGCGTACCACTGCACGTAACTGCAACCATCCTCAGTAAGGATTTTTCTGTTTCCTTGTAGTTTCTATGACTTTTAATAATAAGCTTGGTCAAAATGATGTATCATGCATCACTATCTTAAGAAAATAACTTTCCTATACAAAAAACTCTGAATTTTGTAGTTCTTCCTTTTGATCCTCATTCTCTATGAGAGGTTGGCCTGGTTTTGTTTTTAGTCAAATTATTTTTTCAAGTGTGCTTTTGCTATTTTAATTTTTTTTTTTTGATGTAATTTTGATTTTGAATCCCATTAATAAAATCTGATTCGGTTTGCTGTGTTTTTTTTTTTTTTCTTTGATTACTTTGATTGAATTTTATTCTTGTCTATCTTTTTGAATCAATATCTTTCTGATCAAAGAGCGATTGCTGAAAGAAGAATTCATTTCAAGACTTATGTTTTTAAAAGCAATTTGAAACAGTTCAAACAATTTATGGTGTTAAGGTTCAGCTCAGATAATTGATTTGTAAGACAGTTGAGTACTATGAAATCCTAAACGGTTTTTGTCAGAGTATTACCCCTAAAATGTGTTGAAATATTTGGGAATTATGATTATCTTTAGTCTTTTTACACCGTCCCTATTCTTAAAAGATCACTTTTAAGTGCTTCCCCATTCTCTAGATCATTTCTTAATTGAAATCTAAAATATCTAAACCATGATAAAATTTCCAATACTGAAAGAAAATAAATAGTGATCAGTAATATACCTGTCCTATAATCAATCTCTAGTATCACCCCGCCCTCTTTTTCATTTACAAAATATCTAAGTTATATCATTATAAATGATGTGAGAGGTTTGAAAACACTTAAGTGTGGGAAATGTCTGTAAACCGTCTGGGTTACTAAATAGGCCTGCTAGCAGCGGGTAAATACACACATGATACCAAGGAAACTTCGTTGGGGTACTGAACAAGCCTGCTGGAAGTGAAGCAATGTCGGGTTCGAGAGATAGCAGGTATGTTCTTATAATTTAACTTTTTACGGGAGTGTATATAATGAATAAACAACTATTGGATGCGATTAAAGTACTTGAGTGGGTTAAATGACATCCCTGTCGAGGATATAAATGTCTATTGGAAATAGTGGCTCTGTCAACGGTATTGAAGTCATTTTTCTAAACATCGTTACACTTTGATCAAAACACACTTTCAAGATATAATCCTCTGTAAAAGAATCTATTCTTATTTTCTGATTATATGTAAGTTTTAAACCTATGAAGTAAAGCAATGCATATAGATTCTTAAGCAAGACAGAAATTAATCAATGGCTCATACATAGAATACACAGAGATTTTATACCGGAAACCCTCAACTGGGAAAACCTTTCTTATATTCATTATGTCGAATTTCACCATTCACCATACAATATATACAATGTTTTTAGGTATTCTGTAGATACCGAAACCCTAATCCCTTAATCTGGGATTAATTTACAAATTCACTAAAAATAGCAAAAACAGCCCAAAAAAACAAATTTCGGGCACTGCCTCGAATGTTTCACGTAACCAGGGGGGGGGCATACCTGCCCCCCCATGGGACCCCCCTAGGAAAGCGCCCAGTGCACACAATAGAGATCTAGTGGTAGGGATCGTCAAACGGAGTTGTCGTATCTGATGCACCCACACACACACATGCAAATAATATAACACATATACCCAACATTCTCCCACTTGTTGTTTTCTTTGCATCCAGGGTTCCATGGGATTATATAGTCAACAATACAGGGCAATAATGCCCATTGTTTCTCTACACCAGGAGAACTTTTTCTGTGCTCACAGACTTTGTCAATGAATCTGCAACATTCTTCAAAGTGTCAACCTTTTCCAGCAACACCTTCTTTTCCTCAACCATGTCTCTCACAAAGTGATACTGAACATCAATATTCTTTGTCTTCGAATGATAAGTTGGGTTCTTTGCCAGGAATATTGCACTCTGACTGTCACAATCTAATATCACTGCTTGTTGTACCAACCCAATACCTGAACACAATCTTTGTAACCATATTGCTTCCTTGCTTGCATGAGTGGTTTCCATGTATTCAACTTCTATAGTTGAGAGTGCCACTACATCCTGTCTTTTGCTCATCCAACTAATTTCTCCTCCAAATAGGTTAAACACATACCCACTTGTAGATATTCTGCGATCCAGATCTCCAGCCCAGTCTGCATCAACAAAGCCATGTATGTCCACCACTCTGTCTAACCCCGGTCTTCCTTGGTAGCACAATCCATAACTGGTGGTGCCACGAAGATACCTAAAGACCCTCTTTACTGCTATCCAATGCTCCTTCCCTGGTTTTGACATATACCTGCTCAAAACTCCCACTACATGCGCAATGTCCGGTCTAGTACAAACCATTGCATACATCAAACTGCCAACTGCACTGGCATATGGAACATGGGACATGTCCTCTTATTCTTCATGTGTCTTGGGACACTGATCTGTAGATAACTTTACACCTATAGGAATAGGAACTTTGACCGGTTTACTTTCATGCATATTAAACCTCTGCAATATCGTCTCAACATATTTTCTTTGATTCAACCAGAGTTTCTTGTTTGCACGATCTCTTTTAATATCCATTCCTATAATGAAGTTAGCAGCACCAAGATCCTTCATGTCAAATTTGGAGGATAGTTGTGATTTCACCTCCTTGATAACATCCATGTTATTTCCTACCAACAACATGTCATCAACATACAACACACATAAATGAAGTGTTTACCAACCTTCTTGGAATATACACAGTGATCATCCCTGCTTCTTACAAATCCCAATCCAAGGATGTATGTGTCAAACTTTTGGTACCACATCCTAAGTGATTGCTTCAGACCATATAGTGACTTCTTTAGCTTACAGACTAGCTCTTTCTTTCCCTTCACTACAAATATTTCTGGTTGCTTCATGTAGATTTCTTCTTCAAGATCCCCATGTAGGAATGATGTCTTCACATCCATCTGTTCCACTTCAAGATCAAAAGCAGCAGCAATATATAAAAGAAATCTAATAGAAGTTAACTTAGCAATAGGAGAAAAAATATCACCAAAATCAATTCCCTCTACTTGGGAATAACCTTTTGCTACTAACCGAGCTTTGTATTTCTCCACTTTACCTTGTGCATTAAACTTCTTCTTGAACAACCACTTTCTACCAACCAATTTTCTTCTAGCTAGCAGCTCAACTATATCCCATGCCTCATTCTTATCCAAGGCATCCATTTCTTCAACCATGGCCTTCTTCCAGAGTTTACTATCCTCTGAATTCACTGCTTCCTTGACGATTCTAGGATCATCATCAGTAATAGATAAAGAAAAATTGGAATGAAAATCAGGTGGACTATACCTTTCTGGTTGCCTTCTATCTCTCATTGATCTCCTCAATACTGGGGTATGAGGTTCTTCTTCTTCTTCTTCTTCTTCTGCTTCCTCTGCTTCCTCTGCTTCCTCTTCTTCAGATGATTTAGATTTTGCATCATCCAACTCAAGCTCTATTTTCTTAGGTTCGTCTTGCGTTGGTGGGAATTCTTGTTTGGACACATCTTTTACCTCTTTGAAAACAACATCTCGATTGTAAATAGTTTTATTGGTTTCTGGGTTCCAAAGCTTATAACCTTTCACACCATCTTTATAACCAATAAAGATACACTTTTCAACTTTATTATCTAGTTTACTCCTATTTTCCTTTGGAATATGTACATAAGCATCACAACCAAACACTCTAAGATGTTGAAGAGAGGGTTTCTTTCCAGACCATACCTCGTGTGGAGTTTTATCATCCAACACTGATGAAGGTGATCGATTGACCAGGTAACATGATGTACCCACTACCTCTACCCAGAATTCTTGTCCTAACCCGGCACCACTAAGCATGCTCCTTGCTTTTTCCATCAGTGTCCTGTTCATCCTTTCAGCAACTCCATTCTGCTAAGGAGTGTATGGAGTAGTCTTCTACCTTGCTATACCACACTTCTTACAGAAATGTTCGAATTCATTTCCACAGAGTTCTCCACCATTATCTGTTCTCAATACCTTTATTTTCTTCTTTGTCTGATTTTCTACCAGAGCCTTAAACTCTTTAAATTTATCAAATACCTCAGATTTCTTTCTAAGAAAATAAATCCATGTGTTCCTTGAAAAATCATCTATGAATGAAACATAATACACAGATTTACCTAGGGATGGAATAGGAATAGGTCCAAACACATCACTATGTATCAACTCTAAGATCCCCTTTTCTCTTGTAGCACCAGATGGGAATCTTACTCGATTATGTTTTCCATATATGAAATTTTCACAGAAATCAAAATCCAGAGTGCAATTAGGAATACCTTTAACCATACCTTTACCGTGTAGTGTTCGAAGGCCCTTTTCTCCAATATGCCCCAGTCTTTGATGCCACAACATGGTCTTCTTTTCTAGGATAGTATTGGTCTTGTCTCCTTCATTTTTCTGCTCAAGGACAATAGAACTGTTACACCCATTAGTATAAGTGGTTCCCAAAAATTTTTACAGAGTTCCACAATGAACTCCCCTCATCAACACCATTGCTCCTCATACCATCTTGCAAGTGTTCTTTTCAAATACAGTTTTCACTCCTGCATCACCCAACTTGCTTACAGATATTAGGCTCCTGTCTATTTTTGGAATGTGTATAACCCTAGGAAGAGTTCTAATCCTTCCATCATTTAGCAGCAACTTAACCCTTCCACGTCCCAAGATTTTTGTTGTCAAGTCATCTCCCAGGAATACATCACCACCATCATATTTTTCATATTCAGAGAGCCACTCCCTGTGAGGAGTCATATGGTATGACGCACCTGAGTCGATCAACCATACATCATGGTTTGCATGTGTACTTGTATATGCTAGGTAAACATCACCTCCTTCTTCAGTGGAGGTTTTCGCCTCTTTGGAAGAGGTACTATCAGATCCCTTTGGTTTTTCAACCTTCTTAGACTTGCAATCTTTCTTATAATGCCCTTTTTTACCACACTTACAACATTTCCTCAAAGATTTTCTTGGAGACTTAGATCTACCTGTAGATTTAGATCTCATCCCAAAGGCTTACCAGGGTTCCTGTCTTGGGTACGCCATCTTACAAATAAAGCATCTGTGTTGTGACCATCCATGATTTTTTGCCTCATCTCTTTAGATAACAAGGATGAAACTACATCCTCATACTTCAATGTAGATTGAGTGGTACTACCTATTGCTACAACCAGATTATCCCAAGAGTCTGGCAAAGAACATAACAAAGTAATACACGTATCTTCTTCTACAATCGTAATATTAACAAATCCAAGCTGAGTTACCAGAGTATTAAAGGCATTTAGATGTTTTGTCACAGAATCTCCATCTTCCATCCTAAGATGATACAGCTTCTTTCAAAGAAACAATTGTTTACCAGGGACTTTGATTGATACAAATTCCCTAACTTATCCCATAGTTCCTTGGCTGTAGATTCTCCTGAGACATTCAACAACACCGAATCTTCCATGCAGAGTCGAATAGTACTCCTTTCTCTTTTGTCCAACTTATCCCAATCTTCCTTCGACATACTAGTAGTTGGTGTATTAGTAGTTTGTATACTAGTAGGTTGTGTACCAGTAGCCTATGTGCTAGTAGACGGTGTACCAGTAGGCTTTGTACCAGGATCCACAACGATCCATTGTTATTTGTCTACAAGAAGGTCCTCCATATTGAGCTTCCATAGCTCAAATTTTTTACCTTTGAACTTCTCTATCTCCATTCTAGATGAGCTCATCATTCCTCTTTCTTTACTCGAATCTCCACTGCAAAAGCTCCCACTAAACCCAGGTTTATCACAGACCCAAGATAAACTTGATCTATCAAGACTGAGCCAAACCCTCAACAACAAAGGCGTCCCTCTGAAGCCAAAAATGATCTTTGATACCACATGTAAGTTTTAAACCTGCAAAGTAAAGCAATGCATATAGATTCTTAAGCAAGACAAAAATTAATCAATGGCTCATACACAGAGTACACAAAGATTTTATACCGGAAACCCTCAACCGGGAAAACCTTTCTTATATTCATTATGTCGAATTTCACCATTCACCATACAATATATACAATGTTTTTAGGTATTCCATAGATACCAAAACCCTAATCCCTTAATCTGGGATTAATTTACAAATCTGCTAAAAATAGCAAAATCTGCTAAAAATAGCAAAATCTGCTAAAAATAGCATTTGTCGTATCTGACGTTCCCACACACACACATGCAAAGAATATAACACATATACCCAACATTATAATCGTGCTAATATTTTATAAATATTAGCTAATATTAATATTGTGTGATCTGAAAGGGAATTTGTTTCAAACCAGCTTAAAACCCATCTATAAGTCTTGCTCTTTTCCTTAAGATAAAAGTTTGACAATTCAAAGATAACTGCTTCACCCAGTGAGTTGCCATTTGTTGGTTTCCCAACTAGAATTTTGTTTTCATTTCCCTTTGAAACACAAAATCACTTCTTAAACTTGTTGTCCAACATATCTATTTGCATTAGATTGACTGGGTCTCTTTTGTGAAGGTGTGATTGTCGAATTTGTATTTTATTATTACGAGAACATGATCCTATGATTTGTTGATTGCTTTCTCTTTTTAATTTCATGAATGCAAAGCATGAAATTGAGACCTTTATCTTGTGCAAACATTCAACCTAAATATCGTAATCTTTTCCCTTTGTATTAGTTTGTAACTTTTGTTTTCACGCTTCAATTAGTCTATATCTAGTTGGAAGACTTGTTGTTAATTAAAGGACCATGAATTATATTGTTAGACTAAGTATGGACCTCCTCCTAGGAACTTAGCTCGATCTTAAAAAGGGTATGGGTTTTTTGTTTAAAAGAATCCATGGGTTAATGTATTGAAACCTTGTTTAATATGTTTAACAAATGAATTGGAGACAAGGATTAAACCTCAGTCGTCTTAACCTTTTGATATGACCCTTCAACACTTACATATGTCATATCACAATTTATTTGTTAATGATAAAAACCTCTTATACCCTGACTTATCCACCAAGAAAATGAATCATCGCACTCTATGTATTAATCTCCTCAGAATTGGGTTGTTAGTTCATGTCAAGTTGCAAGGGTTACATGGGTTTCTTGTTGTTCGATCTCCATGGCCTCTTTCTTACAGGAAATAATCAATTCTTGGAGTGGGAGATAATGGGAGAATACTCCCATACCTTTGAATTTGTGCTTGAGATCAGGTACATTTTCCTAGCCTCATTCGTTGTGAATTGGTTTGATCTATTGGTGTCATAATGTTTTCCCCTTCATGAATAATTTTGCTTTGCCTCCTAGTTTACCTTTGAAGCTATGGCTCCTATAGTAGTGCATTATCGAATGTCCCTAAAGTTTTTACATACCCTTGACTATACAACAGAGTTCAAACCTGCAATTGTATAACAAATACATGATTTTGCGGGATGAATTATAAGCAAACGGTTATGAATTTGAAAAAACCATTAAAACACCATCTCCAAAACAGGGTCATTTACCTTCCATGATGGAATCTTCTTTAGAAACAAACTGATTTCATAGGTATGCCTCATTTTCTAAAGAGAACATTCTCAGAAAAATCTATTTCATTTGAGGAATTCCATTTCCCCTTTCCTCTCTGTGGATTTGAAAGCCTGTGAGTTATTATTGGTCCTACCCTAAGGAATAAAAACCCCTCTGATAGGAATAACCAGTATCCTAAAACATATTCTGGTCCTAGGAATTGTAATCAGGGATGATTTTAAGGATGGAAAATTATTTTAAAATGTAGAAACCTTGGCGAATCATACTAATCCTTCATATGCCAACTATAAATGTTTGGCAATATTTTTGTAAAAATATTCAAATTTCTAAGGATTTTATATAGTTTTTATAAAATTTTGGTGATTTTTAAGGTAAAATAATTTTATCCTATAGAATTTAGGCGAATCATTTTTAAAATAACGAATCTTGTTTTTGGAAAAACCATGGAAAATTAGTCCATGAGCGAAATTTATCCCCTAAAATCATCCATGATTGTAATGGTTGTTGGTCATGGGCATAGAGGTATTATGCCAATGTTCCATACCTGCAGATGTGTCTTTCTCAGGGTATGGCATAGGAATACACCCAAGATTCAGACTACAAGTAACCCCTCCTAGATATGCAACATTTATATTATGATGAGTGCTCAACATAGATTCAGAGATACTACACAGACATCTGATACCTGTAAATGCGTCTTAACCAGACGTTGTGAAAATTAGATATCTTGAAAGGGAAAATCGGGATTTGAGATCTGAATTGCAGCGAAATCTTCTTCAGGAAAATAAAAGATTCAGGAAATCACGAGATATTGTTATAAAAAAATCTTCCAACTTGAAAGTTTTTATGAATTCGAAATTATCTGATGCCTTTTTTTTTAAATGTTTAATGGGTAAACAATTTTTTTGGAATGAACATTTTGTTTGTTTTGTTATAATATAAATTGTTCTATTTTGTTTTATTTGACTAGCTATAGAATCATAGATTATGTAGCTTGTCTTTAATTAGTTTATTATATAGTTTTTTTCTAAATCAAAATTTCATTTTTCTTCTTAGGTGTGCAGGGGATCAATTGGCAAAGATTGATGGGACAAGTAAATTGTTGGAGATGCTCCATATTTGCAAGTTTCTCTTTTAAAACAGTTTCAAGAATATCTTGATTATGTAACTATTTTAAATGGTTGTTACATCAGACCTATTTTTGATTATTTTTTAGTACATACTTTATTAAATATAGATCGGTCTCTATCTTAGAAGATATGAGAAACACATCTTGAACTTAGTTTAAATACTGTTGATTTCCCAGGAACAAGGGGCAATTCTTTTTGGACCTGATGAAGGAATTATCATTTTGAGAAATATATGGAATGCAATTTACTTTTTGGTTTTAGTCCTTATGTAGACCGTACAATGTGATTATTGGCCTTCATATATTTTTTGGGCATGAAAAACTTATCTAGTATGAATTAGCTTTAGTCTGTTCAACATTTATGTTTTCATGTTGTGCTTACCTCTCACATGTTCCATTATTCATTGGTTATTATAATCTCTGTGACTAATCATCTATCTATACATTTTGAGTTTACATCGAATGTTGGATTGTTAATAATACAATTTTCTGGAGATTGAAGTTAATTTCATTTTCAACTTTTGGACAATTTAAAGTTACATGAGTGAAAATTTATTTGTCTTTCTATTTATCATAGATTGCTTTTGAAATACAAAAAAAATCCTTGAGTTGTTTAAGGAAACATCATTCTTGATTATTGCCATATATTTATGCTTGGTAACAGGTTAAGTGGAGCTTACATTACAGAGAAAGATGAACAATATCTTAAGTACCTTTTCTTTGCAGCTGATCAACATCAGGTTAGTTAGTTTTCTTTTTTTATTTGATTTATTTACTTTACAAATGAATAATGATTAAATCGTTTAAACTTTAATTCTTTGTTCATTACAGTTATATCATTTCATATCTTATTCATTCATTTGTTTTCATTTGCTACTTATAGTAATAGAACAATTTCCTTAAGTTTTACATCTTATTTAAACTTTGATTCATTAGTTAAAATTATCATTTTCACAAAGCTTTATTTAAACCTTGTATTTGTACATACCTATTGTATATAATACGACTACATGCTATATC
>ML841079.1:33341-54620 GCA_009831015.1 Picea engelmannii
AAACAACATGATGTATACTATCCATTCATGGGTTTTGTATATGCATGTGCATTTTCCTTCATGTCCAAATACCTTTATCAATCTTGCGGTCCAAAACCCATGACTAGGGTTGACATCAATGACAACAATCAATCTTCCAACAGAACAAACCTATTACAAATGATAGAGTGACTAAATGACTATTATTACTACAAGAATTCAGTATCACTATTACTGATAGGCCTGGAAAAGATAATTTGGTTGTTGATTTCTTGTCTAGACTTATTCATACAGGTGACAGTACTCTAGTAGATGATGATTTTCTAGATGAGAATCTATTTTATATTTCTACTTACACCCCTTGGTATGAAAACGTAGCTAACTATCTTGTAACTGGAAATCTTCCTCAAAGTATGTCCTCCCAAGAGAAACAAAGAATTATTCAGCTAATTCCCAATTATATGTGGCATAAGGATTGCTTATACCAAACTAGACCTAATTTGGTAATCAGAAGATGTGTTCGGGAGGACGAGATGTAGGATATCTTCAGAGATTTTCATGATTTCCCATGTGGAGGCCATTTTGCTAACAAAAGGACAACATACAAGATTCTACAGTCTATCTATTATTGGCCAACCATTTTCAAAGATGCAAAGAAATATGTGGCCAGCTGCGATGATTGCCAAAGAATGGGAAAACCTACTGCAGTTGATGAAACGCCTCTCCAAGTCCAAGTAGTGATCGAACCATTTGAAACATGGGATTTATATTTTGTAGGACTTATCAACCCCATGTCCCGCAGGAAAAAGTATATCTTAGTCTGCACAGATTATGTAACAAAATGGGTAGAAGTCAAGGCTTTGTATTCAACCAATGAACAATCTGTTGTAGAATTTCTCTTTGAGGAAATTTTTACTCGTTTCAGTGTGCCTCTTGAAATAGTCACTGACCAAGGAACATAATTCACCTCAAATTGGGTCAAGGCTCTTACTGAACAGTACAGGATCAAACATAGAAAATCTTTTCCCTATCACCCCTAAGCAAATGGCCAAGTAGAATCGACCAACAAAATGATAGAGGCCATCCTCACTAAGACTATTTAGCTTCATCACAAAGACTCAAATGATAGGTTGAATGAGGCCTTGTGGGCCTACAGGACAGCTTGAAGAAATACAACTAGCCATACACTTTATGATTTGGTATATGGGAAGCAAGTACTACTTCCCATAGAGTTTCAGGTAAAAACCTTCAGAACTGCCATGCAATTAGGGATGGATCTGAACGAAGCTCAAAAACAGAGGCTATTACAATTAAATGAGCTTGATGAGATAAGACATGATGTTCTACAAAGAACCACCCTGATACAAGAGAAAAGGACCAAATGGCACAACAAGTACATCAAAAAGAAGTCCTTTCAGTCAGGTGATTGGGCCCTCCTATATGACAATAGATTCAAAAATTTTAAGGGTAAATTATCTACTAGATGGTTGGGGCCCTATGGGGTTGATACAATTTATGACAATGGTTCAGTAAGGATAAATACCATTGATGAGAATCAGACTTCCTTTGTCATAAATGGGCATCGACTGAAGGTTTATCATAAGACTCTATCAAAAGAGAATTTTGTCAAAAATGTTCTTCAGAGTTCTGAAATGCAACTGGTAAGCAAGAGGATTTCTCCTCCTACTGACCTACCATAGTAAGTTCAATTGTATAAATTAATTTGGCTATGTACATAGGTGTGTCATTAGATAGAACTTCTCTTTTATTTTTCTGATATAACTAACAAAAAAAAACAAAAAAGTTGGTTGTGTTCCCATGTAGATAAATGAATAAGGAGGGCATTTACCAGATGGAGTCTTCTTTAAGTTTTTCAGACTCTTTAAAATTGAAAACACCGGTGATCACGAACTAACCCAGGCTCAAGAAAAATCCATGGGACAATATAAAGAGTTTTCTTTAAGTTTTTAAGACTCTTTAAAATTGAAAACACCGGTGAGCAGGAACTGGCATGGGCTCGAGAAAAATCCACGGGATGGTATAAAGAGTTTTCTTTAAGTTTTTCAGACTCTTTAAAATTGAAAATAACAAAAAGAATTAACTAATCTGGACTTGATAAAAATCCACAAAAAAGTAGTAGTTAGGATTATTATTTTTATTTTTGTGTTAAAAAGGAAATGCCAACAGGAACAATGATCGTCCTGGTCCCAAAAGACGAGGGTTCTATAATATCAACAACTGGTCATCCAAATTCCAGAATACCCTCCTGTCACAGAATTCTTCTTGCATTATTCCAATGCAAAATCAAAATTCCTAAGTGTTGGTATTTGTTTTGTCTACATGGTTTTTCAGTCGAATATGATCATAGAACACCAGATGTTTCTACAAGCCACTGCCACCAGGTTTTATGTCAAAAATATCTCAAGAACTAGAATACGATGTTCATCTATGTGATTATCCGGTACCAATGATCATCTCCATTTTTATCCAATACCAATAGTCATTGTTGCGCTAAACCATATCGCAATGCTTATCCGGTACCAAACCACATTCGGTATTGAAGAGGGGATCCTATGTTATTTCGGTACTGATTACAACTCTGCACATAGGTGATTCGGTACTCAAGTAATCTAGTACTCAGATGATTCGGTACTGGTAAGGATGTGACTGGTAGCTGTAATCACATTTCCAAGTTGTTGCTCAATTATTAGTACTAGGACATACATATTCAACATTTTTTACGTTTTATTAAATAAATTAGAATAAATATACATTTAAACATATGGTTACTCTCGAATCGTGATACACTCCCTCCCACGAACTTCTGTAAAAACCTTGTATACATTTATGTATGGAGAAAACATCCCTATTTCCCGAAATGATGAGATTACCAGGTCGTTATGTCTCTCATCAGACCAAACTCATGCCCCCTCTATCTATCCTCTAAATAAACCTCATAAGCCCATGCTTCGCTGCCATGACATATGAAATGACTTGGGCCACATCTTTAAGCATATCAAATAATGATCCCGATGACGCAAGCCGATTTCACACTCATGAGTCCCAGTCCTAACAACCACATCCCTTGTCATCATTTAACACTTCCTTGAATATTGTATGACGCCAATTTTCCCATGAGTATGTAAGTCATTAGTGGATTCAACTTGCCTTACATGGATTTTCAGTCGAATCTGATCACAAAACACCAGATGAGCATTATTTATCATTGATGTCACACCACCTATAGACACACTGTGATCTGGTGCCTTCATATTCCTTGCATATTTTTTCCCCATCTGTTACTCCATCATCGTCTGTGTTTAACCGATGCTTCATCTCAATCCGCATCAATCTGGTACTCTATCGTTGTCTACATTTAACTGTTACTCAACCCTCGATCCTCTGTCAGTGCCTTATACGCCAGAAAGAATTGTTTAAGCTAACATGGGGGTCGACAGGCATGAGCCCATATTTCAATTATACAGGGAAACAACAAAATATCAAGCTTGTAAGGAAAAATATGAACAAGCAGGGTGAGTGCCATTTTTGGAAAATTTTAAAGGCCATAATGAAGGAATCTCTCTTTCCTTTGCACAAAAATATGATGGAGAAAGTGTGCAGTTTGGAGACATGAAGTTGAAAATTACATAGGCCACTATAGCAGAAGCTACAGGTCTCCCTATGGTTGGAGAAAAATATTTCAAGAGGGTGATCATCGACAAGAAAATTTGTCATAAATTCCTCAAGACAGAACATCAAGACCTCAATTGGACTAAGGGCATCCCTCGCAGCTACATTAAAGAGGAATATTGGACGATGCTCATAAGTTTGCAGAAATTCCTCACCTGCGAAGGAAGGTATGCAATAACCTTCATTTATCATTTGAAACTTTTATCACATTTTAAGGGAGGACCACAAATTGATTTTCCTCACTTCCTATGGATGAGTTTAAAGAATATGGTGAGAGGAGTGAGGTCAATTTTCAAGAAACCTAAAACTAGCCTTCATCACCATGGCTTAATAAAACTTTTGGTTGTCCATGCTTTGAGGGCACAAGGTGGTAGTTGGAAGCAACTACTCCAACATAATTTTGTTCAAGAAAGAATGTCCAAATCTGTTGAAGCACAGGAGGCAAGGATACATAGTGAGGGTTCAAGAAAAAATGCAAAGAAAGACAGAAGGAAGACATTAGGAGGTAAAGAAGACACTATTATGCTCATCTCGTCCCAGCCCGTCGAGAGATCAGTAACAGAAAATTCTGTTGTAGGGGAACCTACTACATCGAAAAAGAGGAAATCCACCCAATCCCAGAAAATAAGTCCTACCTCAATTCAAAAATATAAAAGACAAAAGAAATACTATGAGCTAGGGGGACGATCAGACAATATTCCTGAAGAAATCATCGAGTTGTCATCAAAACCAAACAACCAAGTAGCGAAGACCTCTGACCTCAACATACAAAACAAGAACAAGCATGCACAGTCTAGCTCAGTACTGCATCCTAAAGATCATCTATCACAGAGTAAGAAACGAAATAAGAAGGATATAGATCCACAGGAGATTTCACATGAAGCAACTGTCAAACCCCCTCAAGAATCCATTAAGGAATTGGAAAACATCCCTGAGATGGTTACTCTATCTTCCCAAAAACTAGCTAGTGAGTTGAAATAAACTGGTAAGGTGACAAGTGGAAACAAAAAGAATTTTGAAAGGGAGAAGGCACGAAGGGAACAAATTCCAAAATCTACACCTCAATCTTCCAGGATAAAAATAAGGGCTGGTCAGCAAAAGAAGACTCCAGAATCCACAACCCAGAGCCCCAAGATAAAAGTTAAATTGACACAGGAGGAACAAGTGTCCAGGCCTACAACCATTATTAATATAAAGAAGAGGAATTTGTTTGAGGAGACTTCTACCCCTATCAGCAAACCTGAGGAAGTCTCGCTTCCCATACAAAGGACCACCAGAAGCATGGCCAAGCATGTAATAGTTCTGAATATACCTTCTATTCAAAGGGGACCCATGGATATTTTGAGTTCTCTAGAAAAAGGAAGTGGTTGTGGAGATACAGTGAGTGAAACAGAAGGGTTGGTAACAGAGACTTTGAGGAGTCTGAGAGAGGAAAAATAATCCCGCGAGGAGGTGGCTAAGGAAGTAATTACATCTAGCCCGAACAAGTCCCTGAACAAACAACAATTGATAGTAAAGATTGATAAACTGAAGCAATAAATTGAAGAGTATTGGGTATTGGATAGGCACATCAAGGTAGAGAATGCACAATTAAAAGAACAACATGTAGAGGTCTCTACTAAACTCAACAAAGTCTTACGATTGATCCAATACACTAAGGTAATTAATAAGAAATTCAGGAGTGAAGCTTTTGGTTTTAACATCCTGCAACTAGAGAAGTGATAGAGAAGGATTCAATTTTGCAAAAAAAATTTGGGTAACATTTTTTGATGATGTTGCATGAGGACATGCAATACCTTCAACATGGGGGAAATGTTGAGTCTCCATTTTGACATGTATAGTGCCCTATCTCACCTTGTATTTGAGCCCTTTTTGCCTATGTTATAAGGCTATACTTGATTGTTTCCTCCAAGAACATACCTAATGACCTTGTTCATGTACACAAGAGGTAACTTATGATTAAAACATGTTTTGTTTAACTTTCTTGAGTTAATTCGATTAAAGTGTTTTATTTAGTATAATCCTAATGGTTTGACTCATGAGCAACCTATTCCAGTATCTCATCATTCTGGTACTACAAGTCATCGTGTTATCCAGTACCAATTCTATTCTGGTACCCGAGCCAGTTTTGATCTCGTATTATATGCTCTGCATCCATTCCGGTACCAATTCATGCACTATTCCGGTATTGTATGCTCCGCATCCATTCCGGTAACCAGATTCACGACTGTGTGCATTCCGGTACCAAAACCTTTCTTTCTAGAATGCACCAGTTGGATCAGTATGATGGTGAAGATTTCGAGAAAGAAGTTGGACCAAAGCTTCCAAATCAATTTTCTTGATTACGATGGACTCCATCACTCATGCACTTCATGTCATGAGGATGGATTTGATCCCTAGAGATTCGATGTAAATACCAATTGTAATATGTTTAAAATTATTTAATGATTACCCATAGATATTGATAATATTGGCTTACCTTCTATATAAGGGATGTTGTATAGACGATAGTGTGTGTTGATAATAAGGAATGTAACAAAGTAGTTTGTCAGAACCAGATGATACATATCGTTTCTATGTATGAGGTGAAGAACTATTGATCCAATTTACTAGTTGAAGTAATACAAAAGATCTATTATGCAAATTCCCAAGTATGAGTAAAATGTTTTAGTCTGTTATTTTCTTAAGAGGTTCCTTGTTGGTTTGGCAAGGGCCCACCACCCCAACCAAGGTAAACCTCCCTATATATGCTTTGTTTGATTGTGTGAGTGTTCTACAGTATTGTGTTTTCAATGATTTTTAATCCATTTCAAGAGTTCAACATTAAGTTATTTGTTTCTGAATTGGTGTGAACAATCATGTGCGAGATTGAATAGATATTTCCTTCTCAAATATTAGAGATTTTTGTTTAATTGTTTGAAGTGTGGGATTGGTTAAGAAAATGATATTTTGAGTTTACGATTGCAGTAGTTTTGGTACATCAAGGAACCAGAAGACTTTATATCTCATCTTCATGTCCCATAATGAAGTCTCTCAGTTGTGATGATTGTTCCTTGTGCTGATTTGTTTGAATTGAGACAAGTTGGAATTGATTTTGATTTCAAGAGTGATTGGAGTTGACTATTAATTATTGTTTTGATTGCTACAGGAAACAAGCTTCTTAAGTTCATCTCTCTAATTCATAAGCCTGGAATGAACAGAATTGTTCCCTACGATAGAACCTTTTTGATTGATTGTTTGTTTGAGAAGTTTCATTATCCGTTTTCTCTTCTAAGTTCAAAGGTGTTTGAAGTATTCATAAATCTTAGACATAGAGTTTTATGTTATTAATTATTTCCTATATACAACAGACATAGATAGGTTACCTGTTTTTAGCACATATAGTGTAACAACTCTTTTGATTACGAATCCTGGATTGACATATAAATGAGAATAAGATATAAATTGAACATATTTATCCTTACACCAACACCTGTCAACAAGAGGAAAGAATAAAAACAAGATAAAATCAAAAAACTATTCTGACCAGTAGGAGACTACAAAATCCGAAGACCCCAATGTTGGGGGAAAAAACCAAAGAAAGGAAAAATATCCTTGCATGGTATGTAAGGAAGACCACTTCACCAAATAATATCCCCAGCTTTCTGAGGCACATCAATATATCAAGTGAGGGGTATCTCCTTCACAAGTAGCGGTATTAACCAATCATTTCCCCCAACAACAATAAATGATCACACAAGTTCCTACACCCCCACCTAGGGGAAATGTAGATTCCTCATCCATGAATATTATGATGGTTAAATATATGGTCACACTAAAAACCATAGCCAATAACTATGACTCCATTAAGGGGGAGCCTTCATCAAAGGATCCTCCACTAAATTTACCACCCGAGAAATCAACTTTCGAAATTTCCATCTGCCCTCCAAAAGGGGTACTTTGATGTACCACCCATAATCTGAACGCTCAGGCATCCCAAGACTATAACATAGTGGAAGATCTTTCCCATGCACCATGTTGTGTTGTCAACACTCTAAGTATTGCATATTTTTCCTTCACAGCGGAAATCATTTCTATCATCCATAGGGGGAATTGACCCTTTGATGTCTAACAACGTTTCCTTTGACATAGAACAAAGTGAGTCACGTCTCTCACAGAAACTGGCATTGAAAATTATAGTTTATTTTATGAACAAGCATATATTTTGTACGATGATCAACGAAGGAGAGACCACTTGCATTATGTATATTTCATGTTGGAAATCCATTGGTTCTCCACAACTCACCACATCTCCAACCATCCTAAAATATTTTGATGGACACTCTTTCAAACCTTACAAAATTCTCCCATCCTTACCCATCGCGCTTGGGGCAAAGACTGTATCCATAGAATTTGAAGTGGTGGATTCCACACTTGACTATAATCTGTTCTCGGTCCGTACTTTGTTCTAAGAAATAAAGTTTTTTGCATCAACTATCTTTCGCATTATATGATTTCCCCATCAATGGAATATAGTTATGATCAACCAACTGGATTATTTCCCACCTGAATTATGAGATAATCCTAGCACCAAAACTCCCTTCATAGGTGAGTCTTTCAGGGGATATGAAAGTGTTAGTGTAGGTATGTTTAAATATCCTTTTCTTATGGGTATTTCCTCCCTTCCTCCACCTAACACTACCCATATTTCTCCTATAAACATGATTTTATCATTGACCAGTCGATCCCTCGGGTCATTTGATCCTTGGGTGGTACATCATCCTAAGGATGTTGACTTATATGGAGCATCCATGCCACTAACGGTGGTTGTGATTGTCGGTCTGGATGTCCCCTCGACCTATGTTGATACTGGTCAACCCTTCCTTCCTTAAATAGAATGTGATCAGCCTATTCTGCCTGTATGGGTTGCTGACTCTCTTGGTTCACATGATTTCCTAGATACTAAGTTTCCTTTAGAAGAGGCCATCCTGAAATTCATGGCTTTCATCGAAAATCCAAAGAAAGATGAGAATCATCGAGAATCCATCCTCAATGATTTGGAACCGACGAGCGTTAGAACAATGAGTTCCAACTCGATACTGGTGGCATTGGCTGGGACATCCAGTCGACCTCTGAGTTTTGACAGTTTTTCTGCTCAAGTTTCTTTTTCATAACTTTCCACTGAATTCTCTACTTCCCCTCCCTTTGAAGATTTAGGTTTTGTACCCCCTTCATGTTGGTTGTGGAGCCTGATTATATTCCTGATTTAGAGGTCTTTGTTTTTAGTTGTGTTTATACCCCATGAAGACTTTACGCCCCGGAAGAATGTACACTCCTCCATGCGGGGGAGTCCAAGGGGGGGTTACCTCCCTTGTGGGGTCAAGGGGAGAATCCCCGGAAGGAAAATTTCCTTGTAAATGTATATTGTAATTTCATAATAAATATGGAACATTCATTATACGATCACAAATCTGACGGTAGAAGTTATGTTAGGGTTTTTTCCCTAGAAGGCAACCCTCTTTTATGAGGAAACGTATTGCGGCTATGTATCATTGTGAATATTGTATTCTAAGTGAGGATAATATGAGAGAAAGAAGAGGAAGTTACAATGGTTGTGTTGTAGGTTATATCCCTTCATTTGTTGGATAATAATAAAGTAAGGACCTGGAAATTTCTTTGGTGGATGTAGCCCACACTGGGTGAACCACATATATCTGTGTCTCTATTGTATTGTGTATTTTCTGTGTTTTATTTCCACATTTGTTTTATTTTATTTCTCCACGGTCCTATTCTTCTAACAACTGGTATCAGAGCGAAATGTAACTCACAGGAAAAGAGGGTTCCTGGTTTGAGTGGGAGAAATGGCAGAAGATGGAAAGTTTAGGGTCGAGAAATTTAACGGCCAAAACTACCAGTGATGGAAGATGCATATGGAAGATTATCTATATCAGAAGGATCTATTCCTTCCATTGGGTGGAATAGAAAGGAATTCGATGTCCATGAAGGACAAAGAATATGAGGTTGTTGACATAAAGGCACTAGGAATGATATGGTTGAGCCTGACAGCATCGATGGCTTTCAATATTTCGAAAGAAAAGACAACGAAGGAGATGATGGATGCATTGGATAAACTGTATGAAAAACCATCAATGTCCAATAAGGTATTTCTAATGAAGGGATTGTTTAATATGACGCCGTCAAAAAGTGGGTTTATTGCAGATCATTTAAATGAATTAATATGGTTACTAATCAACTAAGTTCTGTAAAAATTGACTTTGATGATGAGGTCAGGGCTCTTATAATATTTTTCTCATTTCCAGAAAGTTGGAACAACTTGGTCATGGCTATAAGTAACGTTGTCTCTGGTTCAAATTGATCTGGATTATTTTCGGCATGAAATGAGAGCGGATATATAATAAAGAAATGCACAGAGATATTGCAGATATTCAGTAATATAATAGAAATGTATCAGAGATGAAACCATAAACATAGAGATATAGTAATACATGATTTCTATTAATCAAAGAAATGTACAGAGACTGTAAAAATAGAGAGTGAAAGACTCGCTAGAATGGTGGCAGCTTATCTCTGAGAAGGGATGTGACGGCTACTCGCATTCGCAAGAAGATGATTACAATGAGGCTCTAAAGGCCTTTTTACAATAAACGGGAATGCCAAAAGTCCTAGACATCCAAAAACCTAACCCTAGGAGATGAAGCGCCAAAAGTCATGTGGGCCCTGTTTGGGTAAGCTAGTACATCAACTTCCCGGAGTCGTAACTTTTGCATACGATCTCCATTTTAGGCGTATGATAGCTCATTGGAAAGGTATCGTTGAGGAGATTCATTTTGGGGGATAAATCATGCCTTTAGCTATGTTTGAGAACCATGATCTCAAAAAACCTTCATTTAGGCCCTCAAAATGGCCCCGGAAGTTAAAACCTGCTAAAAATAGTAAATTGCCAAAATTGCCAGAAAGTTGTTTTGAGTCAGTTGGAAAAGGTGGGTGGCCACTAATATCCACCTGGATCAATCCTCCCTCCTTAGGAAGAAATGCTATCCATTTTGTTGAGTTCCCGGGGGAGAAGGAAAAGCGTTTGTTGAATCTGCATCTTGGTGAGCTGTTTGTCTTGTTGGAGACGTTGCACTACTCAGTTTGTGGAAGTCTATCACGGACCTGTTGAGGTTTAGGTTGTTCAAAAAGTTGAGATACATGAGAGGACGGTGTGCAGAAGGAATCTTTGCGCTTTTCTTCAACCTTGTCGACCTACTTCTGTTGGATAGAAGGTGCTTGGAGTAAGGTTGTAGTGGTTGCAGTGTCCTTTTGTTCTCCTTTTGAACAGATTGTGAAGAAGATGAATTTTGCAGTATGAGATACTACCTTGCGACACGTTTTAGGTGGAACAGTAGTCAAAACTACCTCTGGTATTCTATAGATATGACCCCCCAAAGTAACAATGACACTACGGGGTCGAGACTCATAAACAAGATGGCGTCTCCACATATAGGGTTCGCCCAAGAGCACATCACAAACATCCAGTGGGGAAACATCACATAATACCTCATCCTTGAAGGGTTGGATGTCGTATGATGATCGACACTATTGGCTGACATGGAGATCTTGTCCTTGGTGAAGCCACCCAATGTTGTATGGTTGTGGGTGTGGTGTTGTCAACAATATCAACTGTTTGACGACCTCTGTTGAGATGAGGTTCTTCTGGCTTCCGCTATCAACAATAAAATGCAGCGAGGTCCCCTTCACCCACATCTATGAATGAAAAAGGTGCTCCCCCTCTTCAGGATATGTTGGTTCTTCTAGTTGAATTGTTGCGGTCACGACAATAGCAGTGGGATCCATGTCAATGATCTGTCCTTTACCATTATTTTTAGAATCAGATTGTGAATCAGGGTTCGGCTCTTTGTCTTTGATCTCGACCACCAATGATTGTTTTGAGTGAAATTCATCGGTGTTGTGCTAGGGGATTTTGTGGAACTCGCACCATTTTCCGGTGTCCTTCTTTGTCTTCCCATGACCCTTCTTTTCCTGTGTCTTGGACTGGTTTTCGGGAGACTGTTTGTTAGGGTCGTCTTTGTCATACTTTGATTATTGTGGATTTGCAGACCCGAACTCCCATTTGTTTTGGTCCTTAAATTTCTGCTCGATTTCAACAACATATCGATAAGCAGCACCGAGTGATGAGATGTCCAGAAAATCCATTTCAGTCTAGATGTATCTGTGTAAAGCCCCATGGTATTTCAGAACCAAATGTCACTCGGAGTCTTTGATACCCAGCTTGGTGCACAAGGTATGGAAGGTATTGGTGAACTCCAGAACTGCTTGGCCCCTCTCTTGCCGTAGTGTGGTCCATCTCATGTACTGGTCCTCATAGTTGCCAACAGGGTAATACTATTCCTTTACCGCATCCACAAAAAAATCCCAAGTGGGATCGGCCCCGTATATTCCAAACTCCTCTATGGAAATTTGCTCCCAGTAATTTTCCCACCAATGTTTGACATGGGGGAGATCTTTAAGGAGTGTGAATGTGATCTTTTCTTTGTCGAAAAAATTGTGAACAGAGAAATAACCTTCTAGCAAAGTTAACCATTTTTCTAGGGCTTCTGCATCTATCTATCCTTCAAATACAGGAATATCAAAATTAACTTGTACCTTGAAAGGCGAGGTGCCTCCAAAGTGGCCTCTTGATGAAGATGTGGCTGATGCTATTGGAAGGCGTTGAAGGATGTGGGAAAAATTCTCCATCATTTCATCCCTTTGTCGCATGAGAGCTTGCTCAAGCAATAGATTGATAGGATTGTCTGCTCCGTCGTTTTTCTTTTCTTCCGCCATTGAGGGTTTCTTAGGTGTGCGAGAGTGATTGTCTTAAAGAGAGACAAGCTTGAGACCCAACTTGCTATACTTGGACCTCGTCGGGGACATGCACTGAAAAAATGAACAAGAGCAGCCTGCTCTGATACCACTGATTTGGATTATTTTCAGCACAAAATGAGAGCGGAGATATAATAAAGAAATGCACAGAGATATTGCAGATATTTAGTAATATAATAGAAATTTATTAGAGATGCAACCATAAAAAAAGATATAAATTAATACATGATTTCTATTAATCAAAGAAATGTACAGAGACTGTAAAAATACAGAGTGAAAGACTCGCTAGAATGGTGGCAGCTTATCTCTGAGAAGAGATGTGATGGCTACTCGCATTCGCAAGAAGATGATTACAATGAGGCTCTAAAGGAATTTTTAAAATAAACAGGAATTCCAAAATTCCTAGACATCCAAAAACCTAACCCTAGGAGATGAAGCGCCAAAATTCATGTAGGCCTCGTTTGGGTAAGCTAGTACATCAACTTCCCGGGGTCGTAACTTTTGCATACGATCTTCGTTTTAGGCGTATGATAGCTCGTTGGAAAGGTATCGTCGAGGAGATTCATTTTGGGGGCTCAATCATGCCTTTGGCTATCATTGAGAATCTCGATCTCAAAAAACCTTCATTTAGGCCCTCAAAATGGCCCCAGAAGTTAAAACCTGCTAAAAATAGTAAATTGCCAAAATTGCCAGAAAGTTGTTTTGAGCCATTTGGAAAAGGTGGGTGGCCACTGATATCCACCTGGATCAAAAATAATTTAAAATTTGATGATGTTGTTGGTGTTATCCTTAGCGAGGAAATGCGACGGAAAAACATAGGTGAGCCATCAGGTAATGTGTTGAACATGGAGAACAGGGGAAGACAAAAGGATAGAGGAAATGGCTCAGGAAACCACGAGAATTATAGGAAGGGCATATCCAAATCCAAATTTGGAAAGAGAGTGTGTTGGAATTATGGGAAGAAAGGAAATCTGAAGAAAGATTGCAGAGCTCCAAAGAAACAAAGAGATGGACAACAAGAGAAAAACCAGGAAGCAAATGTAACAGGTGATGTGTTACAAGATGCTTTGATTCTTTGTATAGATAATATTTCTGAGTCTTGGGTAGTATATTCAGGGGTGTCATTTCATGCCACACCCCATAGGAAAAAAAAATTAGATTATGTTCAAGGTGATTTTGGATAGGTTCATTCGGATGATCATGCACCATGCAAAATTGTTGGAATGGGAAAGGTAAAATTAAAGAAAAGCAATGGAAACCAATGTTTTTTGAAAGAGGTAAGACATGTTCCATATATAAGGAAAAATATAATTTCAACAGGGCAGTTGGAAAGTGAAGATTTCATATCCATATTTACAGATAAGGTGTGGAAGGTCACCAAATGATCACTGGTGATAGCAAACGGAGAGAAGGTAGGTACATTTTATTTATATATTGATAATAATGACTCTTCTATCTCTTTAGATTCTAAAGGAGTGGATATAACACTATGGAATTATAGGCTTGGACACATGAGTGATAATGGGATGAAGATACTTCACAAAAGAAATTTGTTGTCAGATATTAAACAAATTGATTTGGATTTCTATGAGCATTGTGTTTATGGAAAACATAAGAGAGTCAAATTTCTCATAGTTGGAAAAGAAAAGAAGAGTGAAAGGTTAGAGCTTGTGCATACAGATGTATGGGGACCAAATCAGGTATCATCTCTTGGTGGGTCTCGTTATTATGTTACTTTTATTGATGATGCAACTAGAAAAACTTGGGTTTATTGCATTCGACAAGAATCTGATGTTTTTGATACTTTTAAGAAATGGAAATCTTTGGTTGAGAATGAGACAGGAAAAAGGTTGAAGTGTCTCAGATTAGAAAATGGACGTAAATATTGCAGCAAGTAGTTTGATGATTATTTTTCATACCATGGGATTCATAGAGATAAGATGGTTCTAATAACACCACAAGAAAATGGTGTGTCAGAAAGGATGAACAAGACAATCATGGAGCATGCAAGGGGTATGATATTGCATGTTGGTTTTCCCTTACAGTTATGGGAAGTTGTTGTATATATTGTTGTTTACTTAATTAAAATAGGACCTTCAATCTCTTTGGATGGTAGAATTCCAGAGGATGCATGGACAAGTAAAAAGGTAAACTATTCTTTTTTCAAGACTTTCGGTTGAGAATCATGTGTCCATATTGATAAAGAAAATAGAACAAAGCTTGAGGCAAAATCCAAGAAGTGTACATTCATTGGATATAGTGTTAATGATTTTGGTTATCCCTTATGGGATTATGAAAATAAAAAAATCATTAGGAGTAGAGATGTCATATTCAATGAGAAGGTCATGTGCAAAGATCAGTTGCAGGGAAAGAAACAGGAAAAAGAAAAACCAGAAAACACAGCGCTTGATGAGATCACTGAAAAATAAATTCCAAAGGAACCAGCAAATAAAATTGTACAACAACAAGAGCAACAGGTACCTCAAACTCCTGCAAGTGTTGTTAGAAAATCTACTAGGTTAAGTAGACCCTCTGAACGATACTCTCCTTCATTGTATTATTTATTGTTGATTGATTTTGGTGAACCAGAATGTTATGAAGAGGCAATGCAGGTAGACACCAAAAAGAAGTGGAAGCAAGGCATGAAAGAGGAAATGGATTCCTTGTTAAATAACCAAACTTGGGACTTGGTTTAGTTGCATGCAAGAAAAATATCATTGAAGAATAAATGGGTTTACAAGTTGAAGGAAGAAGATGGAGAAAAAAACCGATACAAGGATAAACTTTTTGTAAAGGGGTTTGCACAAAAGAAAGGTATAGATTTTGATGAAATATGTTCTCATATTGTTAAAATGACTTCAATTAGGACTATTTTAAGTCTTATGGCAATAGAATATTTTCATCTTGAACAGTTAGATGTAAAAATAACTTTTCTCCATGGGGATTTGGAGGAAGAGATTTATATGCAGCAACCACAGAGGTATGAGGTCAAAGGGAAGGAGAATTTGGTATGCAGGTTGAATAATAGCTTGTATGGTCTAAATCAAGCTCCAAGGCAGTAGATTTCATTCTGATCACTATGTTTATTTTAAAAGGATAGAAAATGGAAGCTATATAATCTTGCTATTGTATGCAGATGGCATGCTTGTTGCAGGGTATAATATGCAGGATATAAATGTGCTCAAGAATAAATTAGCTAATTCATTTTCCATGAAGGATTTGGGTGCTACCAGTAAAATCCTTGGTATGAGAAAATAAGAGACAAGAAAAATCACAAATTGACATTGTCTCAGGGTGAGTACATAGACAAGGTGTTGGAGAGATTTAGATTGCAGAATGCATAACCAGTTAGTACAACGTTGGCCAGCCATTTCAAATTAACTAAGGAAATGTGTCCCAAGACATAGGAGGAGATAGAATACATGTCTAGGGTCCCTTATTCATCAATAGTTGGTAGCTTTATTTATGCGATGGTTTGCACAAGACCAGATATTGCACATGCAGTAGGAGTTGTGAGTAGGTATATGAACAATCCAGGTAAAAAACATTGGGAGGCAGTAAAGTGGATTCTCAAGTATTTGAGAGGTACTACTACTCATACATTATGTTTTGAAGGTTCAGACACTGTTCTACAGGGATATTTTGATTTAGATATGGTAGGTGATAAAGATATCAGAAGGAGCACCACCGGGTATGTTTTTATTGTAGGTGGAACAACAATAAGTTGGATTTCTAAACTGCAAAAGGTTGTTGCACTTTCAACAACAGAAGCAGAGTATGTTGTTGCAACGAAGGCTAGTAAAGAAATGATTTTGTTACAGAGGTTTATGGAGGAATTGGGAAAAAAGTAGGATAATAGTAGGTTGTACTGTGACAGTGAGAGTTCCATTCATCTTGCAAATAACTCAACCTTCCATTCAAATACTAAGCATATATGGATTAGGTGTCATTTCATATGATCCATCTTGGAAGATTAACATTTGAAGTTAGAAAAGACACACACTAGCTAGAATCCTATAGACATGTTAACAAAGGGAGTAACTAGGGAGAAACTGAGTTCCTGCTCAGTTTCAGTTGGTCTTTGAGAATAAATATGAAGATGATAAATTTTCCAAGTCTAATAACGATCATAGTCCAACATATACATCAACGGTGGAGTTGTTGAGATCAGTCTCCAAGTGGGATATTGTTGGTTGTGGAGCCTAGTTATCTTCCTGATTCATAGGTCTTTGTTTTCAGCCATGTTTATACCCCATGAAGACTTTACACCCTGAAAGAATGTACACTCCTCCACACATGGGAGTGAAGGGGGTCTTCACCCCCCTTGCAGGATCCGGGGGCAAGTGGGCCCCTGACAGGGGTTCGGGGGAAAAGCTCCCGAAGGAAAATTTTCCTTGTAAATGTATATTGCAATTACATAGTAAATATGGACCATTCATTATAAGGTCACAAATCTAATGGTAGAAGTTATGTTAGGGTTTTTTTCTCTAGAAGACAACCCTCTTTTATGAGGGAAATGTATTGTGGCTATGTATCGTTGTGAATATTGTATTCTGAGTGAGGAAACTATGAGAGAAATAAGAGGAAGTTACAACGAGTGTGTTGTAGGTTGTATCCCTTCATTTGATGGATAATAATAAAGGAAGGACCTGGAAATTTCTCTGGTGTGCGTAGCCCACACTAGGTGAACCATGTATATCTGTGTCTCTATTGTATTATGTATCTTATGTGTTTTATTTCCACATTTTTTTTATTTTATTGCTCTGCGATCTTGTTTTTCTAACACTTGGCATTTTGATGGGTCTCCTCAATGAGCTTTCGTCGTCACAAAACCACTCATGTTGATTATCTTCGGTCACAGACATTCATTCCTATGCGGCATGTCCCTGGCATGGTTTGTTATATGATACCTCCAATGGCTCATAAGTTCATTGATTATGCAAAATATCATTGGCCTGAGCCTAGTAATGGGCTCTCCTTTGTCTAAACCATTAGGATGTGTAGTGCCTTGTACGTAGGTGTGTGGTGTGAGTTTTGTTTATTTTTTGTACATCATATCCAAAAATATTTTATTTTTAGGATTTCACTATGTGTGTTGACCTTGGAATCTAGTTTATGTCTGTTGGCAGGATTCTAGGGAAATTTTAAAGATCATGACATCCATTTAACTTGAGGTATGTGTCTCTAAATTGGCATATAAGGCGAGGGTTTTCCCCGCATTTCCCTCTTTGCATTATTAACCATCCATGTTTCCATCACTATGCCTTAGGTTCCCATCATTTCTGTTGTTTAAATGGCCCCATTTTAATGTCACTTCCAACTTTCTACTCATTGTTGCTACACCATTCACTTCCATTTCTTATTGAATCGCTATCGTTCTTGACCAATAGACACCTACTTTCTTTCATTTTCAACACCCCTAGTTGAGAATTGTTGTTATCAGTGGTCATCATTTTCCATGTCTTGTTATAGTCCATTTCTTCAGTCACGTTTCATACACTTGGAACTTCATCACATACTAGTTGTTCTCTCCATTCGAGATTACTATTACCCCTTTTTTGTGATCGGTAACCAACCATGACAAAGGTACACCTTGGAGTCTCCTTTAAGCTCTTTTCAAACTCCCTAAACATGAAAATATTGTCTAGTGAGATTTTTTTCTTTCACACTCGTTAAATGGATCTGAAATGACATATATTCGGTGTAATTTTACCCCCTTTTTAGACCAAATGGACTAATTAAAAAAAAGGAATACTCTAGTCCACCTTGAATAGAAGAGTTATCCCTTTTATTCATTTATCCTTTTTTGGACTCGGGAGACTAAATTTATGTAAAAAAACACCCTTGGAGTCTTATTTTTCTTTTTATACTCTCTAAATATGAAATGACAAAACGAGCATTGTTATTTTCCCCAGGATCGCATATAAATCCACAAGTGACAACATCAAGAATAATTTTCTTTTATTTTGTGCTCGCTTAAACATGAAAGAAGCAAAAAGAGTGGGTTTTTTCCCATCTAGTCATCCTTACAAATAGTAGTCATCTATCAAGTCACCCTTGAACAATGCACCTGTTTTTCTCTTTGTCCAATAATTGGGTTATCCATTACCTTTGAGTCATTAAAATCTCCAAGAGTTCTCTAACTTCATCTACTGGTTACTCTTCCAGCCATCCATGGTGAGTATTTTTTTCATTAGAGAGTCAATTATACTAAGTCAAGTCATTTATCGTCTTGTTTTGTTCAAGGGAAGTTATCCCGTGTCGACCAATTTCAGTCCTTTAGCCCATTCATCTCATCCATCCCTACATCATTTGTGCTCTACTACTACACTCTAGACACCATATACCTTTATATGTTTCATGTTGATTGATGGGGGATACATCAAGGCCCTCCTTCAATGGATTTCATCATGTCGACTCCATATCATTATCTAGGTTTGAAATCTAGAAACTAGTCAGTACCCTGGGACTTGCAGACACCAATGGTAGGATTCCTTGCATTTCAGTAGCCAGTTTACATCATTGGCTCCTATTGAATCAATCTATGATTTTTTGAATTCAACTCATCTATTCACACTCATTAGATTGTACTAGGTAGCTTAGGGTCCATCATAATCATTGATGGGTTCCCTTGTGTCTATTAAAGGTATACATCAATGACCAGTAATTGGATGGTTTCTACCATGATCGACCTCAACTCATTTATTCGCATGTTGTAGATTCATACCATTGGGATTTGCAACAAAGACCTTGGTTTGGGACCACCACATTCCTTGATGGCATTCCCTCCCAATTTGCAATGGGGTTATTCATGAGTACTTTAGAGATCGCTTGGGCATCGAGTCATCTCATTGATTTATATATTGTCACATAGATCCACATTTTTATTTTGTTGTGGTTATGTCTTCACTTGTGACATGGATCCACAGTGTATTATTTCATGTTCATTGTCTGCATCATGCATGGATCCGTAGTGTACTATTTTAGCGTCTATGCTTAGTTTTTATCACCGAGCATGGGTATGCCCGCGTTGAGGATGTTATTATTATGTAGGATTGATGATGGTTTCTTTCGAGGTTACTTTGTCCAAAGATCTATGATTTTGTTTGTAAAGTATTTCATCGATCATACACCTCTTCTGACCTCACAATTTAGGGGGCATATGTTATACAATTAATTTCCACCTAATCACTTGATGGGAATCATCTAGGGGTTAGCAGTTTGAACCAATGAATTATACCACTTTTCCCCTAAGTTTGCAATACCTTTTTACATGGTCACTGGCTTCCCTTTTACATCCCGTCACCAGAAAGTGATGGTCGCTCCTTGTCCTCTTGCAAAGGGAGACCGGTGGCTCCCTGCAAGAATGCAGGGTACAACCAGGTCTGTTACTCCCTATTTAGGATTGGTTTCCTGAGATGATATTAAAGCCCCAGTTTATTTGTGGTTCAACCTCGAGAATATTTTCATATTGGGCATGGAGATTGTATCCAAACTACCCTTTGATATTGTCTCTACTATCCTATAAATAATGGGGGTTTCTCATGGAAAAAGGGAGGAGAAAGTAGAAATCAAACTTATTCTGGAAGTTTGATTATAGATATTGGGCAAGGTGTTAGAAAAATAGGACCGCGGAGCAATAAAATAAAACAAATGTAGAAACAAAACACAAAAGACAAACAATACAAGAGAGACACAGATTTACGTGGTTCACCTAGTGTGGGCTACATCCACCAGAGAAATTGTCAGGTCCTTCTTTTATTATTATCCAGCAAATGAAGAGATACAACCTACAGCAAAACCCGTTGTAACTTCCTCTTCTTTCTCTCATAGTCTCCTCTCTCAGAATACAATATTCACCATCATCCATAGCCGCAATACATTTCCCTCATAAAAGAGGGTTTCCTTCTAGGGAAAAAAATCCTAACATAATCTCTACCGTTAGATATGTGACCTTATAATGAATGGTCCAAATTTACAATGAAATTAAAATATACTTTTACAAGTCAATTTTTTCTTCGGGGGCTTCGCCCCCGAACCCCGCAGAGGGGGTACCCCCCCTCTGCACTCCCCCGCGTGGAAGAGTGTACATACTTCTGGGGTGTAAATACCTCATGGGGTATAAACACGGCTGAAAGCAAGGACCTCTGAATCATGAAGATAATCAGGCTCCACAACCAACAATTTCCCACTTGGAGACTGATCTCAACAACTCCACCACTGTTGTATATGATGGACTCTGAACCTTCTTGGACATGGGAAATTTCTCATTTTCATCTTCATTCTTGAAGACCAACTGAAACTGAGCAGGAACTCAGTTTCTCCCTGGTTACTCCCTTTGTTAACATGTCTGCAGGATTATGGATAGTGTGTATCTTTTCCAGCTTCAATTGTCCATCTTCCAAGGTGGATCGTATGAAGTGGTACCTCAACTGTATATGCTTAGTCTTCGAATGGAAGGTTGGGTTCTTTGCAAGGTGAATGGCACTCTGACTGTCACAGTACAACCGACTATTCTCCTACTTCTTTCCCAATTCCTCCATAAACCTTTGTAACCAAATCATTTCTTTACTAGCCTTTGTAGCAACAACATACTCTGCCTCTGTTGTTGAAAGTGAAACAACCTTTTGTAGTTTCGAAATCCAACTTACTGTTGTTCCACCTATAGTAAAAACATACCCTGTGGTGCTCCTCCTGCTGTCTTTATCACCTACCATATCTGAATCAACATATCCCTGTAGAAAA
>ML841079.1:66718-90922 GCA_009831015.1 Picea engelmannii
AGGAAGTGTGTGGAGAATGTGTCAACACATTGGCCAGAATTCCAACTTATGGATGGTGAGATACATTACTGAGATAAAGAGCATTATGTAATCCAATGCAAGGTGCACTGATTAATTATGCATTGAGAATTGCACTCATGCATAATAAGTGACAGAATTGTATACTAAATGTAATGATTGAAAGTGTTTTGTAAGTACATGCACATATATTATTGCATGGAAATAATTGTTACTAACAGCTGAAATATTGTTAACTCATGAAGTTGGGGACATTTCAAGGAGGTGTTAGACATTGCAACAGGAAAGTTGCAAGTCAAGTAGTCACATGAGCATTGACTACAAGAAATTTTCTTGTTCAGAAAAATAAGTAATGAACTTACAGATATTACTGTGAACATGCATATGCATAGAATGACGAATTGATCTAGTTTATTAATTGTTGGGTAATTGTGACTGAATTGCTAGGTGCAGGAAATTCTAAGATCACTGCATAAGAGTTTGTACATATTGCAGTTGAATTATCATGTACAAGAAATACTGACAATTGTTGGCAGTATGCAAGATGAATCCTTACAGGAAAAATGGTATGCAGTTTGGTGCTTGTGGAAAACCACAAGGATGGCTGCATTCATAATATGGAAACAACAAAGATGAATTATGAAATAGAATTTCTTGTTTTGGGGGAAAAGTTGAATTTCCTTTTGAACTAATTGGAGTTCCTAAATGAGTTATTTTATGTTTTCACATGATAACTGCATGTGGGTGATGCAGATGAGATGATGTTGATTAAAGTTAGAATGTTGAATACAAAGAGTAGCTCAGGGAAGATGTTGATTGGAAACCCTGAGGGCAGTTGGAACTCTGGGAGCCACAGTGCTCTGAGACTTCCTGAGCTGGCATGTTGTTGAAGCATAAGGAAAGGGAGGTGTAGCAGTCAATGGACTGTGTGACAATGAAGGTGTACACTCCTAGGGTGGGACAAGCATGTGGGGAAAGAGAGATCATTGGTTGGAGTGATACTGGGGTTTGGTACCTTGGCCTAGACCATGTTGATATGGAAGTATTCTCAATCAAAAGATAAGTATCAATTCTATATTCAGTGTATGCTATGTATCTCGTAATTCGTATACAGGTTATAATGCTATTAGAATTTCCTGTATATATATTGCATGTATGTTCTAATGTTGCTTCCGAATGAATATGTGTACGAGCATAGTGTTTACGTATGTGGATTCATAGCACTCCTTAGAGTTTATCAATGGATGAAACATCGTGGATCTACATCCATTTGGTGCTTTCAATGAGGTTTAATTGAAGCATGTTATAAGGAACAATAAGTTAAATGCTTTCCTGAAGAAACTTTATGCAATAGAGAAATTTAGTTTCAGCTACAGTATGGATACCACAATTGGTGCTTGAAATTAAAGTTGGATAATGGGCTTCCAATAGCTAAAGCATGGATATTTTGAAGAATTTTTGAATTATATATGTGTAAGTAAGTTGCACTGAGGACAGTGCAAAAATAAGGGGAGGGGATTGTAATACGCCAAGGACGAGCCCCAGTCATATCTATGTATTTTAAACATTTTTTGTATGCTGGTGAGACGAACAATTGTAAGCTGGTAAGCGTATGTGCAAGTAGGCTGGAGAGCCTAGGTGTTAAAGTCCAAGAGCTTGTTTTGTACATGTAATTATGAACTTTGTTAATATAAAAACATCGATGTGTATAGACTAACCACGAAGAAAGAGTGAAGGGGGAATAAGTTTCCACAAGGTTGGGTAAGGGAGGAGACTAAGTGTTTGGGCCTAGGGACTAAGCTAGGGGGGCTTACCTCTAAAGGGGATAATAATTTATTATTATTTCCTAAAAGGCTAAGGTGCTGAATTGACCAAGTGTTGTCCTAATTTCTTGGAAAGGGAACGTATGCAAAATGGAGTGCATGCAGCTCCAAGAAGACAGGTGTCGACCTGGGCGCATGCAGTTAAAGCTAAAGAAGTCAGCCATGTTAGGGATTCTCTCTCTCATTCTTTCATCCTCTGCTTGAGTTCACTAGGATCTGGGGCATCTTAACCATTTTTCCTATGTTTCTGCCTCTGTATACCCGTGCACAATGAAGGAAACCCTCATGGGAAGGTTTTTCATTGTCCATTCTCCCATCCTCCATCTAAACCCAGTGAGAACCTATGGATTGAGCTGCGTCTTCTATGAAGCCCGAGAACCCTGTATTTGTCAGTGTCATGTGTGTCATAAGTTTTGGTTGTTGTGGCCATGCAGTTCCTTGGCTAAGTGTGGTTTGCAGCCATCATTTTTTCCTTATTGATCCTTGTTGTTTTCCTCCTTGTGTTGGAACAAAGTTGAAGAAGCAGGTTGTCAGGCCTGTGTGCAACACTCTCTCTAGGTGAGGGAGGTGGTTGTGGTTGAAGAGGCAAGTTGTCATGCCTGTGGGAAACTCTCTCTAGGTGAGAGAGTGTGTTGTGGAAGTGAAATCTCCTGGAAGGTGTCCCGTAGCTGCTACAGAGCTATGAGAATTCCAAGTCGGCCTGTTGTTGAATCCCAAGGCAAGGGAGGTGAAGCAGTCGATGGAATGTGTGAAAGTGAAGGTGTATACTCCTGTGGTGGGATAGGCATGTGGGGAATGAGAGTCTATGAGAAGTGGGCATAAGTGGCTCCTAGGAGAGAATCCTTCCTCTTTAACTGTATGACTTCCCTATTGACCTTTCCTAGTCTAGGATTCCCTTGCCCTAGGTGGAGCTTAGTCCTAGTTCATGGGTGACCCACTGCTGAGCGTGATGAGCAGTGTGGTATATGGTTGGGAGGTTCATGGAATGTCTGGACGTAGTTGGTGGTGTTATTCCAGTTGAAAGATAAGTATCATTTATGTTCTTAATTTTATGTTATGCATGTATGTGATGCTTGAATGTTATTATGTATTCCGTTGCATATATGAATTACTATCTATTACATTTGAATATGTATGGTAGCAGTAACTCTATGTTATGTGTTTTATTTCGATTAAATTGCATGTCATATATTAATATGTGAGTGTTCCGCATGGTAGTGTTACTCGACCTGTTGAATGGTCGGGGATGTTACATTTTGGTATCGCAGCTAAGTCAAAGCTAAGTAGTGGAATTTTTGGTATTGTTGGAAGGTCGGGGATGTTACATGATTCCTACCTCTATTAAGTATTCCTGGTCATGTATTATCTTTTTCTTAGTGATTTGGAGTTGATAATATAGTCCTTCTTCAAACTCATTATCTTGAATTCATAAATTTCATCTTCTTCATACTTAAAACCCTTGTCCCCTTTGTTGCCATTTAGTTTGAGTGTTCTAGGATTTAGTCTCCCATTAACTCTTCTACCTTCATCTACCCCAACTATAAACCTAGTTACCATCACGGTAGGAACTAATTTTACTCCAAACTAGACTCAAATGAAAAATCAATTCGTCTTACCTTATATGGATGGGTTGAATCTCCTATATCTAACCAAACTTATAAGTGATCATATTCAACATACCACTACTTGGCCAACCATGTTAACCAAGTTACCTTCTGATATCCCCAAGTTTTACGGCCATTCTAGAGAGGACACCTCTAATCGTATCATGTCATTCCACCATTGGTGCTCATCCATTAACATCATATATTACTCTATCATAATTTGATTTTTTCAATGCATCCTTAGAGGTGTGTCCAAAAAATGGTATATTGATCAACCTTCCAATACCCATAACACCTTTGAGTCCATGTACAAAGTGTTTTTAAACTTTTTTCAACTTCTAGTTCACCATGTAGGGATTGAAATCCCTACCAAATTTCATCAAACTACTACTACCCATATCATAGATCATATTCATGAGTGAAATAAGAGATGTGGATTCTATAAGGATAAAATTAGTTATCAATTCCTCATGGATTACTTACTGAAGTCCTTGCTTCCTTCCAAAAACAAATACATGACCATGACCATTCCCAAAACTGAGGAGGAATACATTTGAAAGGCCCAATAATATGACTTGATTTATTCCTAGTTAGGTTATTTTTATACCATTATTACTGATGCCCCTTTCTCTCACTCAAGTGACTTGTCTGCACCAAGGGCATCCCATATTGCTAATGGTGTCATTGGATATATTTCACATAATAATATGTACTCTTATCCTCTTGGACCTAACATGTATGGTAACCCATATGGTGGAGTCAATACCTTTTATCCCTTGTCTCAAGTAGGTTGTCCCCTAATTCCTCACATTTACCCTAATCCTCCACTATATCCCTCTAATTACACATATTGATTGGTAACTAGAACATCTTATCCAGGTCCCCTTGCACATTGGCACATGCATGGTCATGCTTGTACTAGTTCCTCTTGTATTGGGGTAATCATGAATCCATGTTATCCCTTTCCTATACCTCCATCAACAACTTCAGTATCTACAATTATGGTTTCTTAACCCCTAGTCAGTTTCATTCAACCCACACCTCCTATACAAGGTTAGGTGTCTGCTCATTAAAATTTCTCTAATCCTCCCATCAAGAACACCAATAATAATAATTTTAATAATAAGGTTGTATATTTTAACCTTGTACAATATTTTACTGCAAACAAATTTTCAATAAAAGAACATAAAAGATACAATGGAAAATACACACATTACGCATATATTTTCCTCCTGGAAACCCAAACCGAGAAAACCTACATATTCTATATTCATTCATAGTGATACATTGTTTACAATACAATATACATACAGGAGCCAATGACATCCAAAACCGTAACCCAGTGGCCTGGATTAGTCAACAACCCTAATTCCTTAAACAGAAATGTAAAAAAATTAGCAACAACCATGTGCCAAAAAAACACCCAATAATGGACAAGAAAAATGAGGAAAAAATGTGACACGTTTCCCAAGGATTTTTTTTTGTATCGGGGGCGTTTCCCCCCTATGCACCTGGTGCAATGTAGAAGACACTAGAGCTAGTTGTGAAAATAATATAACACATACCTAAAATTCTCCCATTTGTTGTTGCTTTCTTTGCATACAAGGGGTTACAGGGTTACCTAGCCAACAATCTAGGGCAACAATGCCCTTGGATCCTCTACACCAAGAGAACTTCTCAGTGCTCACAAATTTTGTTAATGAATCTGCAACATTCTTCTAACTGTCCACCTTCATCAGCAACACTTTATTTTATTCAACCATGTCTCTCACAAAGTGATATCGAATATCAATAAGCTTTGTCTTTAAATGATAAGTCGGGTTCTTCTCCAGAAAAACTACACTCTAACTATCACAATCTATCCTTACAACTTTTTGTACCAACCCAATACCTGAACACAATCTTTGTAACCATACTACTTCCTTAATTACATGAGTGGATGCCATGTATTCAACTTCTGTAGTTGAAAGTGCCACTACAACCTATCATTTTCTCATCCAACATATTGCTCCTCCAAAAAGGTTAAAAACATACCTACTTGTAGATCTCCTATGATCCAGATCTATAGCCCAGTCTAAATCCAAAAATCCATGTATTTCCAACACTCTGTCCAATCCTGGTCTTCCTTGGTAGCACAATCCATAGCTAGCAATTCCATGAAAATACCTGAAAACCCTTTTTACTGTTGTCCTGTGATCCTTCCCTGGTTTTGACATATACCTACTCAAAACTCCCACTGCATGTGCAATGTCCGGTCTAGTACAATCCATTGCATACATAAAAATGCCAACTGCACTCGCATATGGAACACAAGACATGTTCTCATCCTCTTCTTGCATCTTGGGATACTGATCCATAGATAAATTTAGACCAAAAGGAATAGGGACCTTCATCGGCTTACATTCTTGCATATTAAACCTATGCAATATTGTCTTGACATATTTTCTCTGATTTAACTAGAGTTTCCTCTTTTTCCGATCTCTTTTAATTTCCATGCCCACAATGAAATTTGAAGCACCGAGATCCTTCATGTCAAATTTAGAGGACAGTTTTCACATCCTGGATAATCTCCTTGTTGTTTCCTATCAAAAATATGTCATCCACATACAAAACCAAATAAATCAAATGATCACCAATTAATTTAAAATACACACATTGATCCTCTCTTCTTCTTGTGAAGCCAAGTCCTAGCATATAAGTATCAAATTTTTTAAACAACATCCTTGGTGATTGTTTAAAACCATACATGGACTTTTTCAGCTTGCATACCAACTCCTCCTTTCCCTTCACAGCAAATCCTTCTGGCTGCTTCATATAGATTTATTCTTCTAGATGCCCATGTAGGAATGTTGTCTTCACATCCATATGTTTTACTTCAAAATCAAATGCAACAGCAATAGGTAAAAGAAATATTATATAAGTTAACTTGGAAATAAAAGAAAAACTATCACCAAAATCAATTCTCTCAACCTGGGTATAACCCTTTGCTACTAATTGAGCTTTGTATTTCTCGAATTTTCCTTCTCCATTAAAATTCTTTTTAAATACCGATTTGTTGCTAATGGGATTTCTTCCAGTCGACAAATCCACTAGATCCCAAGCCTCATTCTTATCCAAGGCTACCATTTCTTCATCCATGGACTTTTTCCAGAGCTTTCCATCCTCTAAATCTACTGCCTCCCTGACAGTTATAGGATCATCATGAATAATAGAAAAAGAAAAATTTGAACAGAAATCAGATGGAGTATACCTTTCTGGTAGCCTTATTTCTTGAACCGATCTCCTCAATATTGGAGTATGAGGATCTTGTTCTTCTAAGTCCTCTTCTTCTGTCAAGTTTGATTCATCATCCTTTAAATCAAACTCTATTTTATATGGTTCTTCCTTACTTGGTAGGAATTCATGTTTAACAACATCCTTCATTTCTCTAAATACCACATCTTGTCTATACACAACCTTCTTATTTTCTAGGTTCCAAAGCATATAACCTTTGAGACCATATTAATACCCAATAAAGATACACTTTTCAACCTTCTTATCTATCTTACTCCTATTTTCCTTTGGAACATGCACATAGGCCTTGTTATCCCCTAGCCTAGGGATAACTAAGGAGATTATGCCTCGACGCCCACAGGTCCTACACATGGAGTACCGAGAGCCATATTGACTTGAGCTTGGCCCTGAAGTGCCCATATTTCTTGTTTAGCGCCTCCACCTTATCAGCAACAACAACATCCATCCCATCGGCTTGGTCCTTCAACAACAATGGGTCTTGTTCGATGAGGTAATGAGGTTGGGTATCATGGTATGTGTCACTCTGATTTTCAAAACATTTGAATATGTGCATTTAATTGTGTTTGCTTCTGATGTGTGCTTGGAATTTATGCCTTTCCACTTGTCCACACCTGGGGGGGAATGACAGGATGCCCTAGCAGTTTTGTTCCCTTAGCTTTTGAGTTTCCACTGGGTGGGTTCATGAAAGGTCATCATCCATTCCCACCATACTTATCACTTTTCATCATTTTCCCTCTCATCCATCCCTTGCATTAGTTTGGGCATTGGGTTCACCAAGCTAGCAAAGGGTTGTACCTTGCCTTGTGGGAAGAAGGGGCTAAAGGCTCAGAGGGTAAAATTAGCTGGCAAAAGATAAAAGCTAAAATATCAAAACCTTTATATGCTTCACCCAGGTATTCCTAAGAAAGAAATAAAAGTATTCTCTGCAAGAAATGGAGGGACCCATAAAATAATAAAATCAAGACCTATTTGGAGGATAGGGGGTCTCATCACGAGCCCACCTATTAGGTCCATGGGCATGTAGCAGTATGAAACTACCATTCAGTTGGTTACCATGCCAGGGTAGTGGCTCTTGGTGGCATAGCCAAGAGAAAGGGGGTCTCATCACAAGACAACCTTCTCATTTCTGTGAAATGCTTGTGGGTAACATTGTCACCACTGGTCACCATGCCAGGGCTGTGTTCCGTAACTAGTCTCTTGAAAGAAAAATCAATAAGATAAAAAGGTAAAATGCATTGAATGGGATTGGAAACATTTTCATCCATGACAAGGTGCAACTCACCCTCTTTAGAGGAACCCATAGGTAAGCCATACATTTCCCTGTCATCACTGCACCCATTGCTCAAACATCCCCATACCACCTCATACACTTGCATGAACTAGATTTTCCTTCACTTGGAAACATACCACGTCCAATGAGAATTATCCCAGTAGGACCTCCTGAAACCATCTTCAAACTTGGATTGTATAATAGCATAACATCTTTGAGCACTTGTCTGAGAAAGGAGGGTTTTATGCACATGTTTAGATAACTTGATTATTAGACGTGATTGACATTTCTATGATCCCTATGACTTATGAGCCCATGGAGGGCATACTTGTTGTTGTTGCAGAGCCACACCCGATGGGAAGGTACAAATGGGGATATGATTAGTTTGGACCTCTGTAGGGCTAAAATCCTGCCAGATGGATGATGAGACCCCAGCTAGGGGTAGACACATATCAGAGGCTTGCACCAGAAAGAGAGGAGGATGTTCCACCAGAGATAGCTTGGAAGGCCTGGACCCAGGGGGGTCCTTCCCTCCCACTATTATGTTGGCCTTGGAAGGCCCATGACGTCACCTCTATGACCCTTGATGTCACCCAACGTTTGATGGACACTTTGGAGGCAGTTGTGTGCCAAGTGGCACATGTGGCTTGCTCCAGAGGCCTTGGGAGGCCTAATGTTTTTCTCCTGGAGGACAATGTTTCACCCGATAGGCCCAACATCACCCTAGAAAGACATGATGTCACCTCTTCTTCTTTATTTATGGTTTAATTTATCATTTTATGTAAAAAACTGGATATTACATGTAAACTGGCCATATAGACCTTTTTGACTCAATTCTGTAAATTAAAGGTCATTTTCACTGTATAAATAAGGGTTTTTGCCCTTGTATTTTTCATCATCTTTCACTCACACTTAGTGAGGTCTCAAATTTGCACCCTAATTAGGGTTTATTATCTGAAATTTGGTGCACACTTCTTGAAGGAGGCTAATTTTGGTGTATTTTGGCATTTTTCTTGGTGGAAATTCTTCAACTAGGACTATTGCTAGATTATTCTTGGTGAATGTAAGTAAATTTCTGCAATTCTTCTTCATTTTGAATGGTTATGGTACATGTGTGAACCTCCTCATGAATCTTAATAAGTTATATTTCCTTGGCCTTTGACTCCACCTTGGCCTCCTCTTAGACTCTAGTCCTTTCTTGAGCCTTTAGAGGTGTCACTACTACTCTTACACCACTATGCCTCTCTACCCAACTCTCCTACATGGAATCCAAGTGCTCACCCAAGTCAACCTACTCTTGAGATAATCTGCCCAATCCTTCACCACCCTACATTAAGATGAGATTTTATAGATGTCGGTTGATGTAGTGTAGGTGTGTCTTCCTACTATAAGGGAACTCTCACTACTTTACCACCTTCCCCATGGTACCTTCAACCCCACTGCCTTCATCCAACTTTGAACTGACCTTCATTGACCTAATATCTTCTCAATTGATAACCACCCATTTCAATCTTCTTGTCACCTGACAACGATACAACCCAGGGATAGACCAATCTATGATGCTAGATATAACCTGTGGCTAGAAACATCTGATCCATTATGCTTTGCAAGACAACCCCTATCAACCATGATTTTTCTTCCAATATTATGAAATTTCTAGCTTAAAACCCTAGGAGGTTAAAGAACATGTTATTTTTCTTTCCTTAACAACTTTTCACCTACTAGATTGTGCTATAAACCCTACTTTATTGAAGCTTTGTGCTAAGGGCCCTGCCATTGCATCACCCTAGCATCATTTGCTTCATCTATTTGTCATCTACTTCATCCTTGAGTTAAATAAAAAGGAAAACTGCTAGGGCTTAGGGTTATCTACTTCCTAGTGGACATTTTCCCCCTAGGGTTTAGTGTTTGAGGCCTTGGGTTACCAACACCTCAATCATTGAATTTATTGTCTATATATCTCACATTATTAGCTGTTACTTCAATATTTCCTCTGCTAAAAGTGACTCCGTTAATCCTAAAGGAACTGATCTAGGCCTTGCACTTGATTGATTTAGGAAAATAACTCTCAAAAATTTTACCTCAAGTTATCTACTAACCTTTCCTAACCCTAGAGTAGACTAATTTGCTAACCTACTTGCTGATGTTACAAAAGTAAGATACATCCATATATTGCAGCAATAAAGGCACTTAAAAGAAATTATAAAGTTGATTTATACACTGCCTAATTAGCTTTTGACAAATGCTAGTACATTGCTATCATTGAGTTATTATTTTTGGTCATTGTGAAGCCCCTTTAAGGAATTTATTGTGAATATATTATCTTATAAACATTGTTGTTATAAATTTATGTTTCCTTCATCTTACATCAACTATTGATTTTATTGACAAGTCCATCGTTTTATGAAGCACTAACATCAAATTGTACCTGCAAAAGATATTGTTTTCTTGTTTCTTTGTTCTGGGTAGGTACATATAATAACATCACTTCTTATTGGTTAAAACCTCGGGACTTTCTGATTAGTGTGACTTGTGAGAGGGGATACCTTTATATATACTTTAACCTTTTTCCTTCTCAAACCCCCAGGTCACCAGGGATATCTCCCCTGGGCCATCAACCCTAAATAGAAAGAGGTATCTTATTAAGGTGACAATTATAGGATAACCTCTTGTTACGCCAATTTTTCTCCCTTAGCGTTTCACTTTGGCCCAAGTACAAATTGCATGATAACATGTCTCACAGCCAAATACCTTGAGATGTGTGAGAAGGTTTATTACTAGTCCATACCTCTTGTAGAGTCTTTTAATCTAGTGCTGATGAGGGTGATTTGTTGACCAGGTAACATGCAGTACCCATTACCTTTGCCCATAATTCTTTCCCTAACCCGGCACAACTGAGCATGCACCTTAATTTTTCCATCAATATCTTGTTCATCCTTTCTACAACTCCATTCTGATGAGGTGTATATGGAGCAGTCTTATGCCTTTCTATACCACACTTCTTACATAATTCTTTAAATTCATTCCTACATAACTATCCACCATTATCTGTCCTCAACACCTTAATTATTTTCTCTGTTTGATTCTCAATAAGAGTCGTAAACTCTTTAAACCTGTCAAAGACTTTAGATTTCTTCCTCAGGAAATATATCCAAGTATTCTCTAAGAATTCATCTATAAATGAGACATAGCACAAAAATTTTCCCAATGATGGAACCAACACATGTCCAAACACATCACTGTGAACTAGATGTAAAATTCCCTCTTCCCTCGTTGCACCAGAGGGGAATCTTACCCGATTCTACTTCCCATATACACAATGTTCACAAAAATCAAAATCCATAGAGTGGTTAGACATACCTTCAACCATACCTTTACCGTGTAGTAGTCGAAGACCCTTCTCTCCAATATGCCCCAGTCTTTGATGCCACATCATAACATTTTCTCTAGAGACTGTAGGATTTCTTTCTTCTTCAACTCTAATATCATGAACAATGGAACTATTACACCCATCACTAATAGTGCTTCCTTTCAGCTTATACATAGTTCCAAAATGAACTCCCTTCAGCAGCACCATTACTTCTTGAACCATCCTGCAGGTTTCCTTGTCAAATATTGTTTTTACCCCTGCATCGTCCATTTTTATTACATAAATCAATTTTTTGGCCAATCGTGGGATGTGTAGAACACCAGGTAGTGTTCTAATCCTTCCATATATGAGCCTTGACTTGACTTTTCCTCAATCTATTATTCTGGTTATCGATCCATCACTTAGGAAAACATTACCTCCATTATACCTTTCATATTCACAGAACCACTCCCTGTGGGGAGTCATATGAAAGGATGCACCTGAGTCAATCAACCATGCCTCATGATCTACTTGTTTTCTTGAAGACACCAAGAACACATCCCCTCCTTCCTTGGAGGTATTTTCTTCTCTAGAAGTAGATTATTTAGATCCCGTCTTTTTCTCAACTTTGGATATACAATGATTCTTATAGTGCCCATCTTTTCCACATTTCCAACATACCTTTACAAATTTTTCAAGAGACTTAGATCTCCCACTTGAGGACTTATACCTATTTCTTTCCTGGGACCTTCCTCTTGCAAATAATGCATTTGTGCTATGTCCTTCCATGTTCTTGTGTCTCATCTCCTATGACAACAAGGATGATACCAATTCATCAAAATTAAAGGTAGTTATATTACTACATATGGCCGCAACCAGACTATCCCACGAGTCTGGTAAAGAGAACAGTAAATTGATACACTTATATTCATATGAAATTTTAATCTCAACAGATACTAACTGACTTACCACAATATTGAAGGCATTCAAATGCTCTTCTACTAAGTCTCCATCTCTCATCCTCATGTTATACAACTTCTTTCTCAGGAATAGTTTATTTACTAAGGACTTAGATTGATACAACTTCCCCAACTTATCCCATAAATATTTGGCTATAGCTTCCTATGACACATTCAGTAATACTGAATCTGAGAGACACAGTTGGATATTTCTCTTCTCCTTCTGATCCAACTTTTTCTAGTCATCTGTTGAAGTTCATGTAGGTGCAAGACATGGATCCACCACGATCCACTGATCTCTTTCCACCAATAGATATTCCATCTTGAACTTCCACAACTCAAAAAATTTCCCATTAAACTTCTCTATCTCCATTTTTGAACTTCTCGCCATTTATTTTCACTTGAAAAATCAGTACCATAGATCTCCCACTGTAACAAGGATTATCATAGTCTTGAGCCAAACCCTTGACCACAAAGGTGTCCCCGTAAAGCCAACAAATCTCTAATACCAAATGTATATTTTAACCTTATACAATATTTTACTACAAACAATTTTCAATAAAAGAATGGAAAATACACACATTACACAGATATTTTTCCCATAGAAACCCAAACCGAGAAAACCAACATATTATATATTCATTCATAGTGATACATTGTTTACAATCCAATATACATATAGGAGCCAACGACATACAAAACCTTAACCCAATGACCTAGATTATTCAAAAACCATAATTCCTTAACCGAAAATAGAAAACCATCAACAAAAACCATGTGTTGAAAAGCCACCCAACAATGGACACGAAAGTTGAGGCGACATGAAAAACGAGGAAAAATTGCAACATGTTTCATGAGGAAAAAGATTCTCGAGGGAGATGCCCCCAAACCCCGGCGTAGGGGGTAAATATCCCCCCTACAACCCCCGAAATGGGCGGCTAGTAGCCCCCCCTCAACCCCCCTTGGACGTTTGTCACAACTTACCCAACACATACCCAACAAAGGGGAAGGGAAAACAAAATGAACAACATTAGAATCAAGGGAATCAAGGTAACTAGAATCATCAACCCAATAATAACACTACAAGAAATTATGTTGTCACTAGTAAGATTCAAGATCATAATTCACAACCAAAATATGGAAAGAGCCCTCATCTTTGTATGAACCTCCCTTTCACTTTTTGCAGGATTTATGGAAATTATACCCATCAAAAATCCCATTTAATGGAAATGACTTATACCTTATTTTATTTGATTGAAAGATTCAAACAACAAATCCAAAGAAACACTAAGTCACCTTGTTACCCAGCCTAATACACCTCGATCATTACAACTATCTATGTAGTGTAACCCTTTTCCAACACAAGGATTTATTTCTATGCAAGAATTTTTCCCTTCCAATCAACATACAAACCCCAACCCTTCTGTAGATGGTACTTTTCAAATTTTGTACACGAACTTGGTGGATATTAAAATTTCATCCTAATAATGCTAGTATGGTGTGCCTTATGAAGCTTTACCTATTGACTCAAATGACTCTCCACCCACTAGAAAACTACTTTTGTAGATTCGCTAACATACTATCAATCTTCCCCATAAGGTGCATGTTACCAACCAAACTAGTATCCTTTGTGAGGGTACTATTGGGGATAATAACAACACAAGAAATGAACCACTATCTCATTATCAAAATATCCCCTTCACTTTAGGCCAGATCCTTGAAGCCACAAGGGGTATCCCAATCCTTGAAAATAACACATATAGTATAACTCATGTCCAACTACACACATCAATACATGTTAGATAGACCAATTCCTTAGTAGAAAACTGAATTTAGGATATTCAACTAAAAGTTAGGGAAAAAACTACTATAATATAAATAGAGTTAGGAGATAATTGTAAAAGAGCTCGGATATGAAATAAATATGTTATATCAAAATTATAAATCAACACTAAGAAATCACTCTCTAGATGAAGAGAAAAGTTACCTATGATATGCCTTAGTTATACCTCGATTCTATGCTGCGAATTGGAATAAATTCATTCTTTCCAACAATTCTAGAATCTGATTAGGATTAAAAAAAATGGAATAAAATGCAGATTCTGGGTGAGGAAATGTACCCCGAGAGTGCCTACTAGCACTTAGAATGATGAACCTTGGGTATTTTAGATACGAAAATGAATAAACTATTCCAAAAATTCCCCAAAATAATTAATTTTAGGCACAAATGAATAATATCCATGAAATTAGCTCAAACTTGCAAAGGAAGGTGGTGAATCCCCCTAGGGTTTCCCCAAAAATATCCAACATGAAAAATAACAAGAATGAACCACTTAGGAGATGAATTTAATAATTATAATGTATTATATACACTTTATAAAAAATCCACAAGTGAAATAGAGGCTAGGGTAAGGCTATATTTCACCTTTTAGGGTCAAAAGCTTTCTTTAGGGTTTCACAAATTTTGATTTCTTTTTTTTGTAATTTAATTTCCAGAATTAGTAAACAACTTAAATCAACAAAAAAACATTACATATAACCTTCAAAGATAATTTCATTAGGGTAAATTTTCCTTATTAGTATTACAAATTAGCAATGAAGCATAAACCCATGGATGAAAATGTCTGGAAAATGAAAGTAAATCATTATCTTTGCACTAGACAATGAAATAAACATTTTTTTGATGGTTCATATCTTTTATATTTTTTTGTTATTTTTTATTTGATATGACATAAAACAAAAGGGTTTAAATTTTAGGGTTTTGTGGTTAGATGTAGGGAGTGAAGATCAAATCCTTGTCTCCACTTAGGGTTCCATGGTCAAGAATTATTCCACTATAAGAATTCGTTATCCATGTTTATGGATTAGAATGAGACTAGGGACACAAGGCTAGTAGTCTCTCATCTAATAAAAAAAAACCATGAAAACCAAGGCCCTACAATAAGGGTTTCCCCAAGGGAATATCCTTCACCAACATTATAAACAAAAGACTTGAAAATAATACTTAAAACCCTTTCCAAGAAGCATAGAACTAATTAGGACAAGAGATAAGCACTTACTAAATTATTTTACAGAAGAAGGAAGAGATACAAACCCTATATGTCCTCCCTCCAAGTAGTTGATAACTCCTTAATGGATCGATCTTGCTATTTTATGTAGAATCTTGATTAATTTCATGATAGCCTTTGAAAATAACAAGAAGAAAAACCAAGAAAGATAAATCTCCAATAATTGACACCAAGTAAATATCTTCTATTAAACAACACCAATAGTGATCTGCAATAATTTACAATAATTTGGAATGAGAGTGCCTTTATTTATAGATGAGGCTCACAACTCCTCTCTATATATTTTCTAAAATAAGCCTAAGGAAATAAAACAAAAGTGACTTGTCATCCACATAATTTTGAGAATAAGTCAAATTACAATTAAATGATGATTTGCATGATAGAAACCCTCATAAAAGGGGACGACCTCCACAAAATGTTTTCAACGAATGCTCAAATAATTTCCATAAACCATTGAATTATGTATCCAAAGAATGACCATGTCCATACCTAAGGTCAAGGCACCTCCATGAAGCATGGGATTGCCCTCCAAGTGAAACAATGGGTCTTAAAATCCCCAAAAACATGAATGATGTCAAGCTTCTAAGAGAGAAGATTTGGATTGAAGGTACAATTTTCCACTTGAAAAGGGCTTGGGGGACCTCAAAACATGGCAAGGAATATTCTTTGGCCATTCTATCCCCAACATACACCTCAAAGAGAAGTGACAACCTCACACCAATCCGAAAATAATCCCTCTATGTGGACATCTTCTTCAATTTTTTCCATAAGTAATGAAAGGGTGATCAAATGCCACTCTTCATGACAAGGAATGAGTTCCATGCCATCATCATCAAGAGAAAATTCACTTAAGTGACCTCCACATCATCCAAGTGGCTCAAAATAAACCCCACGACTATGATAAAGTGCCCCAAGAGAGGTCATCCATCCTTTAATGAATAAAATGGTTTTAAAAAGTTCCAAAGGAGGGGGGTGTTCTTGTATATGACACATGTCAAGCATAGATGAGGTCCATGTAGAGGCAAATAACCATTTTATTCCTTAGAGAGTCTAAAACAATCCTCAAAATATGTGATACACCTAACACTATGTGAAACAACCTCAAGAAATGTGACATTGGATTATTAGGCACAGAGTGATCTTTGATGGTGAAAATGTAGTACATACATAAGAAAAGGAGGGTCCATGTGGGGTAAACTAAGGTGTGTTAAGCCATAGGTGTGAGAATCCTTACAACATGCAATCACATTTTACATACCAAAGAATAAGTGAATAGTGAGGGCCCCATAAATCATGTATCCTAGTAAATCCACTTCAGAATGCTCACATACCTACCTAGGACATAAATTCCCAACTTAGAGGGAGTTACCACCTCAAAGGGATAATCGAACAAAGAAATAAAACCAATCAACCTAAGAGTGGGGAATAAAAGGGCATGCCATGATCGTCAACCTGAGGGGATCAGGGTAACCTATAACTAACACATGTACAACAAGTCATCCCATCATGGCCACATACAAAGAAATCATCACACTTTGGGTACATCGGAGTGGTCACATATCGTGAAAAAAAGGTAGGGTACACTACATAGAATATGGGGTGTAACAACTGGCTCCAACATGGGGAGATGTGCTCATATTGAGAGTGCATGAAAACTCCATAATATTCCAAAAACCTATAGACATAAAACATTCTCCAAAAATAGATATTAAATGGAAGGGATGGGAAGAGACAAGTGCCTTATCCCTTCCTTGAGATAAAAATAAATCAAGCATGAAATGAAAGGAAGAAAGTGCATAACGCCAACCCTTAGAGAATTGCATACAATATAAGTATCATTTCATTTATTCCAAAAAAGATAAAATTCAACACTCGATAAAATGAAACTCAAAAGAAGCTAAAGTCAAAAAACTTACTATAGTACAAGGATGCCCCTAAGGAATCATATATTACTTTGATAAAACAGTTTCAAAGCTTCCCCATTCATATATTCATTTGAATCTTTGAATCAAATGAAATATTCAAACGACAAATCCCAAGAAACACTAAGTCATCTTGTTACCCAACCTAATACACCTCCATCATCATAACTATCTATGTAGTGTAACCCTTTTCCAACACAAGGATTTATTTCTATGTAAGAATTTGTCCCTTTCGATCAACATACAAACCCCAACCCTTCTGTAGATGGTACTTTTCAAATTTTGTACATGAACTCGGTGGATATTAAAATTTCATCCTAAGAATGCTAGTATGGTGTGCCTTATGAAGCTTTACCTATTGACTCAAATGACCCTCCACCCACTAGCAAAGTACTTTTGTAGATTCACTAGCATGCTATCAATCTTTCCCATAAGGTGCATGTTACCAACCAAACTAGTATCCTTTGTGAGGGTGTTATTGGGGATAATAACAACAAAAGAAAAGAACCACTATCTCCTTATCAAAATATCCCCTTCACTTTAGGCCATATCCTTGAATCCACAAGGGGTATCCCAATCCTTAAAAACAATCTATATAGTATAACTCACTTCCAACTACACACCTCAATACATGTTAGATAGACCAATTCCTTAGTAGAAAACTGACTTTAGGATATTCAACTAAAAGTTAGGGAAGAAACTACTATAATATAAAGAGATTTAGGAGATAATTGCAAAACTGCTCGGATATGAAATAAATATGTTATATCAAAAGTATAAATCAACACTAAGAAATCACTCTCTAGATGAAGAGAAAAGTTACCTATGATATGCCTTAGTTATACCTCGATTCTATGTTGTGAATTGAAATAACTTCATTCTTTCCAAGAATTCTAGAATTGAGGATAAAAAAATGGAATAAAATGCAGATTTTGGGTGAGGAAAAGTACCCTGAAAGTGCCTACTAGCACTTAGAATGATGAACCTTGGGTATTTTAGATACAGAAATGAATAACCTATTCCAAAAATTCCCCAAAATGATTAATTTTAGGTACAAATGAATAATATCCATGAAATTAGCTCAAACTTGCAAAGGAAGGTGGTGAATCCCCCTAGGGTTTCACCAAAAATTACAAAGATGAAAAATAACAACAATGAACCACTTAAGAGATGAATTTAATCATTATAATGTATTATATACACTTTATAAAAAATCCACAAGTGAAATAGAGGCTAGGGTAAGGCTATATTTCACCTTTTAGGGTCAAACGATTTCTTTAGGGTTTCACAAATTTTGATTTCTTTTTTTTTTTGTAATTTAATTTCCAGAATTAGTAAACAACTTAAATCAACGAAAAAACGTTACATATAACCTTCAAATATAATTCCATTAGGGTAAATTTTCGTTATTAGTATTACAAATTAGCAATGAAGCATAAACCCACTGATGAAAATGTCTGGAACATGAAAGTAAATCATTATCTTTGCACTAGACAATGAAATAAACAATTTTTTTATGGTTTGTATATTTTATAATTTTTTGTTATTTTTTATTTTATATGACATAAAACAAAAGGGTTGAATTTGTAGGGTTTTGTGGTTACATGTTGGGAGTGAAGATCAAATCCTTGTCTCCACTTAGGGATTCTGGGGTCAAGAATTATTCCTCTATAAGAATTCATTATCCGTGTTTATGGATTAGAATGAGAGTAGGGACACAAGGCTAGTAGTCTCTCATCTAATCAAGACAAACCATGAAAACCAAGGCCCTACAATAAGGGTTTCCCCAAGGGAATATCCTTCACCAACAATATAAACAAAAGACTTGAAAATAATACTTAAAACCCTTTCCAATGAGCATAAAACTAATTAGGACAAAAGATAAGCACTTACCAAATTATTTTACGGAAGAAGGAAGAGATACAAACTCTATATGTCCTCCTCCAAGTAGTTGATAACTCAATGGATCGATCTTGCTATTTTATGTAGAATCTTGATTAATTTCACGATAGCCTTTAAAAATAACAAGAAGAATAACCAAGAAATATATAGCTCCAATAATTGACACCAAGAAAACACCAAGTAAATATATTCTATTAAACAACTCCAATAATGATCTCCAACAATTTAGAATAATTTGGAATGAGAGTGCCTTTATTTATAGATGAGGCTCACAACTCCTTCTCTTTACTTATTCTCTAAAATAAGCCTAAGGAAACAAAACAAAAGTGACTTGTCCTCGACATAATTTTGAGACTAAGTCAAATTACAATTAAATGATGATTTTCATGATAGAAACCCTCATAAAAGGGGACGACCTCCACAAAATGTTTTCAACGAATGCTCAAATAATTTCCATAAATCCTTGAAATATGTATCCAAAGCATGACCATGTCCATACCTAAGGTAAAGGCACCTCCATGAAGGATGGGACTGCCCTCCAAGAGAAACAATGGGTCATAAAATCCCCCAAAACATGAATGAATTCAAGCTTCTAAAAGAGCTGATTTGGCTTGAAGGTACAATTTTCCACTTGAAAGGAGCTTGGGGGACCTCAAAACATGGAAAGGAATATCCCTTGGCCATTCTATCGCCAACATACACCTCAAAGAGGGGTGATGACCTCACCCCAACAAAAATATAATTCCTCTATGTAGACATCTTCTTCAATTTTTTCCATAAGTAATGAAAGGGTGATCAAATTCCCCTCTTCATGAAAAGGAATGAGTGCCATGTCATAATCATCAAGAGAAAATTCACTTAAGTGACCTCTACATCATCCAAGTGCCTCAAAATAAACCCCACAACTATGATAAAGTGCCCCAAGAGAGGTCATCCATCCTTTAATGAATAAAATAGTTTTAAAAAGTTACAAAGGAGGGGGGTGTTCTAGTATCTGACATGTGTCAAGCATAGATGAAGTCCATGCGGAGGAAAATAATTAGTTTATGCATTAGAGAGTCTAAAAAAAACCTCAAAATATGTGAAACAACCTCAAGAAATGTGATATTGGATGATCAGGTGCAGAGTGATCTCTGATAGGGAAAATGTAGTACATACATAAGAAAAGGAGGGTCCATGTGGGGTAAAATAATGTGTTCTAAGCCATGGGTGTGAGAAGCCTTACAACATGCAATCACATTTTACATACCAAAGAATAAGTGAATAGTGAGGGCCCCATAAATCATGCATCCCAGTAAATCCACCTCAGAATGCTCGCATACCTACCTAGGACATAAATTCCCAACTTAGAAGGAGTTACCACCTCAAAGGGATAATCAAACATAGAAATAAAACCAATCACCCTAAGAGTGGGGACTAAAAGGGCATGCCATGATCGTCGACCTGAGGGGATCAGGGTAACCTATAACTAACACATGTACAACAAGTCATCCCATCATGGCCACATACAAAGAAATCATCACACTTTGGGTACATCGCAGTGGTCACATATCGTGAAAAAAAGGTAGGGTACACTACATAGGATATGGGGTGTAACAACTGGCTCCAACATGGGGAGATGTGCTCATATTAAGAGTGCATGAGAACTCCATATTATTCCATAAACCTATAGCCATAAAACATTCTCAAAAAATGGATATTAAATGGAAGGGATGGGAAGAGACAAGTTCCTTATCCCTTCCTTGAGATAACACTAAATCCAAGAATGAAATGAAAGGAAGAAAGTACATAACACCAACCCTTAGAGAATTTCATACAATATAAGCATCATTTCATTTATTCCAAAAAAGATAAAATTCAACTCTCAATAAAATGAAACTCAAAAGCAGATAAAGTCCAAAAACTTACTATAGTACAAGGATGCCCCTAAGGAATCATATATTACTTTGATAGAACAATTTCAAGGATTCCCCATTCATAGAAAATGGAATCTTCTCACCATCCAAATGACTTAAATATAAATAATTGGTAACTGCAACACCTTCAATCATGTAATGACCTAACCAAGAACTTTCAAACTTACCATGTTTACCTTCTTTTTCATTTTGTTTAATCCACAGAAAGACAAGTTCACTCTTATGAAAGCTTCGTCGGTGAGTATTCTTATCAAACTTACTCTTTGTATTTTCTTGACTATGTATCAAGTGATCAATGGAATTTCTTATGTTCTCATCAATATTGATTAATTCATTAATTTTTCCTTTCATTACATCTATATCAGATGTCCAAGTAGAATGTCTTGTGGGAGTGATGATTCGTGTCTCATGCAATTTCTCCAATTCTTTCAGAACAAGAGGGGAAAAATTATCTTGAAGTGGCTGGATACCTTCCTTAAAGAGTATGGTGTGCCAAATTATATCTCCCTTGTGGGCCTTCAAACCATCATGGGGGGAAACAAACACTGAAGTTTTGGAGAATATTTTTTGTTTCCTTTCTTTGCTTTCTTAATATCCCTTCATCAATCTCTATCATCTTGGGATCCTCAGTTGATTCAATATTGAATTCTTCATATTCACCAAGCCTAATAATATCTTTATTTTCTTCATACACGTATGTATGTTGAACAAACATTCAAGAGTTACAAGGAATATTGGAATCATGTTTTCCTTTGTTTCTTCTTCCGAATCTTGTTCCCTTCAATCGATCTGGTTCTTTGAAAATTATTATAGCATCATAGAGGATATAACTACTACATTGTATCCTTCATTCAAATCAATTGGTTCAACTTATTAGTACTTTTCCCTACTGAATTTCCTCTTCCACATGTTCACTTATGGCCTAGGAGATAATTCTTTTGTAAGGATGGTGTAGGATCTAAGCTCTTTAAGGAAAACCAATTCGTTCTCTGGGTCTTGAGGATCCTCCACATGATATTTCCTCATCATATCTATGTGTAATATGACTGAAATACCATGAAATGTTGGAATAGAGGCATATTATAAATCCATCTGAATATTGCCTCCAAGTTCAACGACCCACTTTATGGATACAAGAATTCCCCAAGCATCAAGAACATCAATGACCACTACGTCCATCACTAAACAAATGTATTGATGATATCCCAAGTGAACTTGAAGGTCCTTCGTTAATCCACAAACTTCGGATTCCATGGAGTCCATGACACAAATATTTGTGTATGTCTTGAAGTCTTCAAACCCAAATGATCCATCACCTTGAGAGACATTACATTAGTCGAGGCTCCGAAGTCCAGTATACAATTGTGTAAGAGCAAGTCTTCCACTAGAAATGAGATGAAAAATGGTTGGTTCTTTGGATTGATGCTTCCTTTTTGCATGTTTTGGAGAGTAAAAGGGGCATCTTCACTCTCATCAACAAAATGAGTTGCTTGAATTGTAGGTTCAAGACCCAAAATGTATTTGATTTGACTCTTCATAAAAGGTATGTTTTCTAGCTTGACAATAGGAACATGAACCTTGGCATTTTTAAATCATCCTGTTACATCCAAATTCATCTCAAAGGAATTTCTTGTTGAAGAATCACATCATGGTATCTCTATATTGGGTCTAATCGAACTTGTAATATGATAATCCTTTTATAGAGGCTTATAAGGCCCTAGATCACAACTCTTGTTTGATCCTCAGGCCCCTGATTTATCTCTTATGGGGAAGGAATCTTCCCAAATATTCTACCTACTCTGTATTCTTCATCTTCCATCGACTACCAATTCTTGCAATCTTGTCCATCGAACAAATTATTACACATGTTCGGAGGTGGCTTACTATTCTAGCCAATTGATTGGTATACTTTATAATAGAAGGCACACATCTTTTCATCATGGAAACTTTGTGAAGATCTGAAAAATAAGGATTTCCATCCCCTGTCATGTTGGTAGGCTCCAATTATGTAGAAGGTCTCTTGTTCGATGATGGACCTTTGTATCCATTGTTGATGAAAAGAATGGAAAAACCCTTACTCAAACATTTTTTATATCTCCTCAAGATAGGTGAGATATGTGGGATTATAAATCTAGGTTTATATCTTGTTAAAATTCTCAATCGGAACTCAAGAAATATGGTTCCTCAATTTGACATTATTTTACAAATATGTAATTTTATGTATTTTATTCAAAATAATTTGAAGTAAATAGTGTACTTTCAAAGTAAATGAATTTATGAAAACATGTATATAAGAAAAATATGAAATAAACAAAAAACAAATATAAAAATAAGAATATAAAAAGTCCCATAAGTGAGGAAATTAGAAAATATTTTATTTAATATCAATATGAGTTACAACTTAGACTATCTCTTCAAGTCCTTGTGAGGACTTGGACCAGTGTAATTCTTGAAAGTCTAAGATCTTATTTGACTCATACATAGACAACTGGTGTAAAACAAAATGCAAACCAGATCATAAAATTGAATTGGATCAATCCAAGCTATATGTGAATCATTGTTTTGAATTATACAAAAACGATATTAATTAGCACTGAATGATTTCATAACTTCTATCTAAAACCAAACAGACATTCAAAAAATGAATGACCTTGGAGCATATCACCAGTCAATGCTTCTTAGTCTTTTTTTTCCACCTTTAGAATAACCTTTAGAACAAGTTACATATACTGATGGAAATATCCCTTCAATAGCTCAAATGGTTCTTCGACGAAACTGGATTTCATCACCTGTAACAAAAGTTATGAATATATTTGTAGAAGGATGTTCACAGCCCCCAAAGTCACGATTTTTCCATATTATTTTTTAAATTTTGGTATTTTATTAAAATTTATTTATTTTTCTACCCATGTATAATGTCATTATCAACTAGGTTATGGGTCAACCACAAACCCATGGTTATGGGTCAACCACACAAAACCCTTCTCTTCATTGGGTATTTTCACATTGTAATCATACTAGTATCATAATGGGGTTTATCTTTTTACCATGGGTGAAATGATGGGGACCATTATTTTTT
>ML841080.1:0-13620 GCA_009831015.1 Picea engelmannii
GTAGTATGAGAGATTACTTTGTGGCATTGTTTTGGTGGGACAATAGTCAGATCTACCTTTGGTATCTTGCATAGATGACCCCCAGAGTAACAGTGACCCTATGGGGTCGAGACTCATAAATAACTTGATGCCTCCACATATATGGCTGGCCTAATAAAAAATCATAGACTTCTAGTGGGGCAACATCACACAAAACCTCATCCTTGAAGGGATTGATGCCATAGGACATGCAACATTGCTAGATGACACAAAGATCTTGACCCTGGCGAAGCCACCCGATGTTGTATGGCTGCGGGTGTGGTGTTGTTGGAAATTCCAATTGCTTAACAACCTCTGCTGAGATGATGTTCTTTTGGCTTCTTCTATCAACAATAAAATGTAGTGGGGTCCCCTTCACCCACATCTGTGAATGGAAGAGTCGCTCCCCCTCCTTAGGATCCTCTTCTGGTTGGATTGTTGCAATTGCGACAATAGTAGTGGGTTTTGCATCAATGATCTGTCTCCTTTTATTATTTTCTGAATCAGAGTCCAAGTCGAGGTTCGACTCTTTGTCTTTGAGCTTGACCACCAATCACTATATTGAGAGACATTCATCAGTATTGTGCCGAGGGCTGTTGTGGAACTCACACCACTTTTCAGTGTCTTTCTTAGATTTCCCGTTACCCTTCTTTTCCTACATCCGGGACTGGCTCTCTTGAGGTTGGCCTTCCTTTCTCTGTCCTTCATTATGTGAGTTAGAGTTTCCTTTTCCATGCTTCTCCCACTTGTTCTGCTGCTTGAATTTCTGCTCAATTTTGACTCCATATCGATAAGCAACTTCTAGTGAGGAGATGTCCAAGAAATCCATCTCTGTTTGGATGTACCTGTGTAGACCACTGCGGTACTTCAAAACTAGGTGTCACTGAGAGTATTTGATACCTATATTTGAGCGCAAGGTATGAAAGATGTTGGTGTACTTTGACACCGTCTACTCTCTTTTTTGATGCAAAGTTGTCCATCTCATGTATTGGTCATCATAGTTTTCGAGAGGGTAGAAATCCTCCTTTAGGGCATCTACAAAGGCCGCCCAAGTGGGTTCTCTCCCAAACAATGTAGATTCATCCGCGATGTACCTCTCCCAGTAACCTTCCCACCAAGCTATGACACGGGGAAGGGATTTAAGGAGCGCAAAGGTGATATTTTCACTTTTAGAAAATTTTTGGACAGAGTAATAACCTTCTAGCAGATTCAACCATTTTTCTAGACAATCTGAATCTATCTGGCCTTCTGTTGGCGACGGAAGTCACTCCTAGATTGCTAGCAGGAGCAGAGCCCGACGCCCATCAGTTTTATGTCACGGTGGTTGTAGATGGGATGACCGAATGGAAGCCAACTCAAAACAATATCATTCCAACTCCAAAACTAGGCCAGGCATGCATAGGTGAGTGAGGTCTTATATAAACTTCAGATAGTGAGCTGTAGTAAAGGGTGAACAGGTGGAAGACTTATATAAGAGGAACGCAGAGGTCTGTTATTAACATCGGGCTTCTAACAGGCTGAGGAAGAAGATGTCCAAATGCAATATCATCTTACATTCAAACGCAAAGCCAAAGAATGCAATAATGCAACAATAAATCTTTTATCATAACATAACTGCAATAACTCGCGCGAATCAGTCGATCACGAACTCTCTTAGCATGAGACGAAAATTAGATGGAGTAAGAAAAATTGTCTGTCATAAAACAAGATATCTCATATACAGATGCATAACCCGCAAACTAGAATATCAGTTAAAACTTTACAGTAGGGAGCTCTGCTCTACCATCGATGCTTACAAAATACAAAGACTGAGTTTATATACTTAGGAAAATTCACCTCCCAGAGGCATCCCCATTCACCTAAGGCTTGGTGTCCCTTCAGTCAAACTCATACTGATATTTTTCTTTAAATGCTACCTTAACTACGCATGGCTCCTGTAAGGAGGGTAGCTGAGCCATGAAGTGCTCGGCTAGCATGCGCAAACTTCTCTGTCGAGTCGAGGACTTCGACACGGCTTCGTTGGGAAAATCGATACACAGGACCTCTGCGAGCAGGCGGCTCGCCAGACCCTCCATTCCCCTTACTTTAATGAACGAAAGGAGGTTTCAACCACCCGCTCTTGCCTTCATTTACTCCAATGTTGGAATAGTATTAAGATCGGGTCCGATGGCGCCTGGAGATCGCGATGATCCTCTCTGCAACTGAACTCGGCGCCTTTGGCCTTCTTTATGCAGCTCCTTCCTCTCCCCAAGTGACCATGGGCTGTGACCATGTGCTTATTCCCAATGCGCTTTCGATGTTCGCGAATGGAAAGGAACCATTCCTGAAATTTGAAATCGTGATGAGCGAAACGCCGAGACGACTCAATCTGGTGCCACGTGTCCCTCTGAGATCTGACGATCCTTACTTCCCCCGGTGACGCCATGGGCCCGGGTCCAAGATTCTCCCGGCTCCTTGCGCATCTGAAAATAACGGAGCTGCTCTTTGCATGTTGGAGTCGCGATGGACAAAGCGTCGAGATGGCTCTACTTGCTGCCAGGTGTCCTCCTAGAATGGACGACTGAAAATGCTTCTTGAAGTCGCGGGCCCCAGCTTCTATGATTTTTGGGGGCTATCGGAGTTCGGGGTTTCGCGATGTTTGAACAACACGAAACTCTTTTCCCTTGAACTCCCGACCGCCGAAACGCCGACGCGGTCAGATCTTGCGACACGCGTCCTTAGGATGAACGACTGAGACTTTTCCATAAACATAAGCACCCCTCCTCCAGACCTGCTCCTTTACGACCAGATGCCAAAACCACGGGCCCGATCCTGGGCGCTATCGACATTTTGGGGTTTGGGGTTTCGAACAACACGAGACTCTCACCCCATGAACACCCGAACGCCGAAACGCTGATGCAGCTGGATCTTGTGCCACGCGTCACTGGATCGGACGACCCAGATTCAGCCTTGAAATATAAGGGCTTTCTTTGGTGTTATATGTCGGGTAACTTGGTAGCCCCGAGATCCCGATGATCGTTGATCAGCTTCGTGGATGGGTCTCGGCTGTTGATATCAAACCTTGCCCGCTCGCTTGACTCGTAACTAGAAAGTTGGGTCCTTCCGCTGTTGCGCTTGGGTGTTTCCCGGTCATCCTGCAGACCTGGGTGCATCTGCGCCTAATGACAAAAATAATCGCTAACATTAGGCTCCATGGGGGATAGAGTCGTCCTTGTAATGCTCTAAGAACTCATTTCACAACTTCAGTGCCTTGGTGTTGGGCTATGGAGTCAGGCTCAAAACACCGCGCTGCTGAAAATACAGGCCGAAAAATAAAAACAAAAGAAACTAAACGTTCATGCTTACAGGAGATTATTTATATACAATCCTAAACTAATAAAACACTTTACATGGGGCTAGGTGAAAGCAGACTTCCACCATAGCCATTCAAGCAGCTTCCTGTATAGAAGCTCCTTCCTTCTGTCAATGATCACAAATAGTTGATGTAACCGTGACAACAGAACGGTTACGCTCTTCAACTTCTCCTTGCAAGCTGAAGTTGAGATGGGATATGGTGGCTCCAAAGCATAAGGGAAATTCCACTCCATGTATTTGCTGACAGGGTCATCGAATGAGTGGCCAATTCCAGGAAATTGGCGACAGACAACCTCTTCTACTGCACAATTGTTCACACGTGGCCGAATATCTCTGATAGGCACAGATGGGTGAATCACTGAAGTAGGCTCGCTGATCTCAGGTGGTGACTTCTCACTGAATAGCTCTGAACAAAGGGCAGACTGCTCCTCTGGTTCTTTTTCCTTTTCTTGGCTCTCCCTCGGGTCAAAATCGTATTCATCATAAACAAGCCCCCAGGGTAAATTCTGCTCTTCCTCATACTGCTCAGCGTCTCCTGAAGGTCTGAGATGGCTGATTTCCTCGTGATAATTTTCCTTAGTGAGCAGAGGACAAGGTTCTGCGACCTGCTCTTGGAAATCCAACATATCGAGCTCAGACTCTGATCCGTAATTGTCATAAGTGGGTTGGCTGCTCTGATCAGCTAAAGGTGATGTGGGGTTATGCTTCTCCTCTTCCAGATAATCATCAAAGTCGGGGGGGAAGATAGCTTCTCCATATTGCAGAAGTGGAACTATCCCTCGCTCCTCCATTTCGACCCCGAATGTAAACACATCATGGGAGATCTCGTGAAGGAAAAGAGAACAATCCTCTTCCACAACTACCACTTCATCGTTTTGATCTGAGACATCAAGCTCATCAATGACAGATGTTAATGCGCTTATGAAATCTTCAATCATCTCCTTGAAAGAGCCATCTAGAACATCTGCCTTGGTGACTGGAAAATCCTCCCCATTGTCCTCAGATTCCAACCTTCTATCTTGGGCAGTGAGATATTTCGCCTGCTCTATCAGTTCACTCAGAGCATCTTCTTCCCCCAATCTTCTATCCTTACAGCCCTCATCATCACAGCCTTCATTAGACATAATCATAACTAGGAGGATTTCTTCTTCTTGGCTCTCCCATGGGTTAGATTCATAATGACCATAAACAGGACCCGTGAGAAAGCTTTTTTCATAATCGCCCTCAGTAGAGCTGCTAAGGGCCTCTGCTTCAAAGGATGGGAAATCCTCAGCGCATTTTTCAGCTTCCCACCTGTCAAGTCTGGTAGTGATAGAGTTTATCAGTTCCATAACTCCGCCCGAAGCGTCTTCTTGCTCCTTGGGATCTTTATAATCATTCATTGTAGAGATACCAAAATCATCTTCTTCAAAGGGTGGAAAATCCTCTGCACATCGCTCAGCTTCCCACCTGTCAAGTCTGGCATTGATAGATTTTACCAGCTCCATAACTTCATTCAAAGCAGAAGAATGGGGAGGAGAAAGGGCTGATTCCTGATCTAGGTCATCGAGATCATCCTCGTAGCCTTCATAAAAGACGACTCTATCTTGTATACATTTGTTGTAGTATCCCTCACAATAGTTATGAAAAATCAACTCAGAGGGATACAACTTCTGACAGTAAGCGGTGAAAGCTGCATGGAACTCACTGAGTGAAGAAATGCTAGCAGGGGGTAAAGAATGATACCATCTATGCGCATCCCCTGCTAACGAGAACATGAACATCTTCAGTAATACATCTTCATGCTGTATCTCCCACTGACGCATGAGTTCGTGAAACTCACTGAGGTGCTGAGCAGGGTTGTCCTCTTCACATTTTCCAAATATGGGCAAATAATCGCCCCATTCATTTGGAGAGGGGACAACATTAGGAAAACCAGGAATAACAGAAAAATTAAAAGGAGCAAACCTGCGAGCAAGGATTTTCTCCATATCGAACCAGTGGAGTTTCCAATCGATCCTTGAATCATGGAGTCGCCAGGTGAAAGATGCGCAGCTCCGAATGTGCCTGGTCCTTGTTCACCATCAAAGGCCAGATCTTAACGTTGTTGTTACCCCAGGAAGCTTCTCAGGTTGAGAAATCAGCTGCTGAAACCTTCTCGAGAAAGCTCCTGAGGGTCAGCTTTCATGTGTGCTAATAGTAGTCACAACTGAAACAGTGATGTGGAAACAATGGAGTCGCCACAGTGGAGTCGCCGGATGCATAGTAGCAATCTTTAAGGGCTCTGATGTCTGATGCACCTTCAGAATCAGAGGCTCAATGTCATTCTGCCCAGGGAAAATCTTCAACTTCGTCCCCGGCAACGACACCAGAAATGTTGGCGACGAAAGTCACTCCCGGATTGCTAGCAGGCGCAGAGCCCAACTCCCATCGGTTTTATGTCACAGTGGTTGTATATGGGATGACCGAATGGAATCCAACTCAAAACAATATCATTCCAACTCCAAAACTAGGTCAGGCATGCATATGTGAGTGAGGTATTATATAAACTTCAGATAGTGAGCTGTAGTAAAGGGTGAACAGGCGGAAGACTTATATAAGAGGAACACAAAGGTCTGTTATTAACATCGGGTTTCTAACAGGCTGAGGAAGAAGACGTCCAAATGCAATATCATCTTACATTCAAATGCAAAGCCAAAGAATGCAATAATGCAACAATAAATCTTTTATCATAACATAACTGCAATAACTCACACGAATCAGTCAATCACGAACTCTCTTAGCATGAGACGAAAATTAGATGGAGTAAGAAAAACTGTCTGTCATAAAACAAGATATCTCATATACAGATGCATAACCCGCAAACTAGAATATCAGTTAAAACTTTACAGTAGGGAGCTCTGCTCTACCATTGATGCTTACAAAATACAAAGACTGAGTTTATATACTTAGGAAAATTCACCTCCCAGAGGCGTGCCCAGTCACCTAAGGCTTGGTGTCCCTTCAGTCAAACTCGTACTGATATTTTTCTTTAAATGCCACCTTAACTACGCACGGCTCTTGTAAGGAGGGTAGCTGAGCCATGAAGTGCTCGGCTAGCGTGCACAGACTTCTCTGTCGAGTCGAGGACTTCGACACAGATTCATTGGAAAAATCGATACACAGGACCTCTGTGAGCAGGCAGCTCGCCAGACTCTCCATTCCCCTTACTTTAATGAATGAAAGGAGGTTTCAACCACCCGCTCTTGCCTTCATTTACTCCAATGCTGGAAACAATATTAAGATCGGGTCCGATGGCGCCTGGAGATCGCGATGATCCTCTCTGCAACTGAACTTGGTGCCTTTGGCCTTCTTTATGCAGCTCCTTCCTCTCCCCAAGTGACCATGGGCTGTGACCATGTGCTTATTCCCAACGCGCTTTCGGCGTTCGCGAATGGAAAGGAACTATTCCTGAAATTTGAAATCGTGATGAGCGAAACGCCGAGACGACTCAATCTGGTGCCACGTGTCCCTCTGAGATCTGACGGTCCTTACTTCTCCCGGTGATGCCGTGGGCCCGGGTCCAAGATTCTCCCGACACCTCGCGCATCAGAAAATAACGGAGCTGCTCTTTGCCTGTTGGAGTCGTGATGGGCGAAGCGCCGAGATGGCTCTACTTGCTGCTAGGTGTCCTCCTAGAATGGACGGCTGAAAATGCTTCGTGAAGTCACGGGCCCCAGCTTCTATGATTTTTGGGGGATATTGGGGTTCGAGGTTTCGCGATGTTTGAACAACACGAAACTCTTTTCCCTTGAACTCCCGACCGCTGAAACACCGACGCGGTCAGATCTTGCGACACACGTCCTTAGGATGAACGACTGAGACTTTTCCATAAACATAAGCGCCCCTCCTCCAGACCTGCTCCTTTACAACCAGATGCCAAAACCACGGGCCCGGTCCTGGGTGCTATCGGCATTTCGAGGTTCGGGGTTTCGAACAACACGAAATTCTCACCCCATGAACTCCCAAACGCCGAAACGCCGATGCGGCTGGATCTTGCGCCACGCATCACTGGATCGGACGACCTAGATTCAACCTTGAAATATAAGGGCTTTCTTTGGTGTTATATGTCGGGTAACTTGGTAGCCCCGAGATCCCGATGACCGTTGATCAACTTCATAGATGGGTCTCGGCTGTTGATATCAAACCTTGCCCGCTTACTTGACTTGTAACTGGAAAGTTGGGTCCTTCCGCTGCTGCGCTTGGGTGTTTCCCGGTCATCCTGCAGACCTGGGTGCATCTGCGCCTAATGACAAAAATAATCGCTAACACCTTCAAATAAGGGGATATAAAAATTGACTTGTACCTTGAAGGGTGTCTCACTTGTGAAATGAATTCTTGTCGAAGATTGCTCAGCCACTACCATCGGTAGTCTTCGAAGGATTTGAGCGAAGTTGTCCATCTTCTCGTTCCTCTGTTGCATAAGATATTCCTCGAGAAACATCTTGAAAGGATCTCCTGCTTTTTCATCTCTTTTTTCTTCCGCCATGGGAGGTCACTTGGGTTGGTGAGAGCAGTTGTTCTCAAGCGAAACTAGCTCGACACCCAACTCTCTATACCCTAACCTCGTCAGGGACCTGCTATGAGAAACGACAAGGAGTAGCCTTCTTTGATACCACTGATTCAGATTATTTTGAGAACGACATGAAGAAATAAATATAACCGATATATAACAATGAAATACACAAAAATATAGAAGAGAACACAGAAATACAGTGAAACCCAACTTCTATTACTGAATAAGATAGAAAAACACAGTAGAACACAAACTAACAGAATGGGGTAGCCTATCTCTGAAAGAAAAGAGATGTTGGCTATGCTTCATTCGCAACAAGATTTACATCACACTCCATTACATGATTAAAGGGTCTCCTTCACCTCAATTATATATGAGAGAGTGAAAGGAGAAAAATTCCCATGATGCATGTGGGATAAATTGGACTAAGTTTATAAAATGCCATAGGTATGTAAAACACTAGGACTTCCCGGGCGGTCACCCATCCCAATACTACTCTAGCCTGAGCGTGCTTAACTGCAGAGTTCTAATGAGATATGGTGCATTAACGATATTTTGTAAGCATGTACATAAGACCACTAGGAAATCATTATATGATGTCTGTAATTAACAAATGAATATGACATTACATTCCATTCCCCATCAAAATGGTGAATATAAAACCACAGGCTCAAAATGGCGATTCAGTGGAAAAGGTGGATGGCCACTGAGATCCATCTGGATCACAAATAGTGTTAAGTCCAATTGGGATATCATACCTGAGAGTACCCCTATCTATTGAAGGGAATTTTACCCACGTCAACATATTTTGGCACTAGAAGGAGGGCCTAAGTTGTATGGCTAGTGGTAACACTCGATATTTGCATGGCCAAACTTCTGATTACACCCCCAATGAACCTCATTTGTATCCATTCCAAACTTCATAGGACAATATTGAGCCAGATATGCATTACGGAGACACTTCCACTGCTTTTTAAAGTCCCACGATCGGAAGCCCTGAAACAACTCCTGAAACTTGGTATGTTGTTCCACACACAAAGTTTGAAAAAACTCGACAAGTTACCCGTTCCTTAGCTTAGCTGATTGGTCTCTTACCTATTGCTTCTTTATTACCTAGAAAAATAGCTACTCGTAGACCTGTTAACCAATCCAACGTTCTCGTATACTCTGTTGAAGACTTAGTCAAGGTTTCCTGGTAGGAGATACCTAAACCATTGCATCAAATTGCTCCTACTCTTCGGGCTCTACCCTTCCCGCTTTCAGTTCTGAAGCACATTCTAAATCTTATCTCAAATATGAAGAAGATACTCGAGGGAACCCCACCATGGCTAGAAATTAGAATCTCGTTCCTGCATGGATGTCTTAGGGAGCCTTGAATTTTCTCAGACCCATGTATGAATTTCCCAAACTCCTCGAAAGGATATTAACTATATTTGACCCAGACAATGCATGCTCTCCTGAATATCACATAAAGAACTTTTACTTAGCGGTTCGACTTCTAGATGTTTAACATGAAGACGTAGTTTTTAGGTTATTCTCATATACCTTTGAAAATAAGGCATCCACATCGTACTACAATCTTCCAGTCGGATCCATAAGAAGTTGGGACACTTTCGAGAAATCTTTTATTAGAAAATTCGAAGAAGAGAAAACCTCTTTAACACTATTTAAGAAATTGGTTGCTCTCAAGATAGAGAAGAAATAGAAAGTAAAAGACTTTAATAAACATTTCACTACTATTCTAAACAAATTTCTTGTTGATATTGTACCTATCGATACATTAATGGTATAATACTATACTTCATCTTTACATACCTCCATAGGCATGTTTGTCAAGTGAGATAGAAAATTGACTTTAGCAGAAAAATTGGAAGAAGCAAAGGAAATGGAAAAATAAATTCTTTCTCTAGGTATCAACCCAATAGTTGAAGAAAATGAAGTACATGGTAAAACTCCTTTTCTTCTAACCAAACCACCCCAAAAAGAACCAGAATACTTAGAAAAAATAATCAAATTAGTCAAAAAACTGTCCAAAGAGGTTGTAGACCTTAGAACGTTGGTGAAGGGTCCTCTCAACAAAAATGTTTCCGACCCTTTTTCACGAAGACAAATAATCAAACCAAACTACCCAAGACTCCAAACCTTACTATCAAACTCGATGAAATTGGTATGGATAATTTATGCTCATATCATCAGACCAATCACTTAGAGAAAAATTGTCCTCAGTGGATAAATTCCATGACTCTAGTCATTAACCAAATTTTGGAACAACAACATATTGTTGATGACAAGCCTCAAGAAACAACCACAAAATAAATTATTGAGGAAGGAGATAAGATTGAGGAGTCTTCCCTTTTCTTATGGGATTGGTTTTTGGATTTTGATGACGAATTGGTAGAAAACATATATGTAGGTGACACCCAGACTGCTAAAGATACTACTAAATACTACAACCTACGTAGTAAAGGAGTTGTGACAATCTCCTCTCTCCCTTATAAAAATATCACTGCTCCCAGAAATATCACTCCACCTACCACTTCATAGAAACAAAGCAACCCCTCACAGGAAAGTGCCACTCCCAACACTTCACATCCAACCATGAATACAACAAACTCTTTCAATCACTCTTTGTATTACAACGTCATAGAAGAACTCAAGAAAAAAAGGAAAATATCTCACTGTTTGACATTTTCACTCTTCCTCAACAGAGAGATCTGATCATTAACACCTTCAAATCCCCACCCTCTCAACAGAAAACAACAATAATAGCAGAAAACACTTTGAAAACCATTGAAACTAAAATTGAAGAAAATATTAAAGTAAAATCCATGGTGAATGAAACAAGCATAGGATCACATTATAGATCCCAAGTTATGCCTTTCCTCCTTGCATTTGAAATTTTCAATTTCAATGTGCATAATTGTTTAGCGAACTTTGGTGCTTCTTCCAATGTCATGCCTTGTTCTGTATGCAAAAAGATAAATGTTGTACTTAAAAAAATCACCACAAGTATTATTTAGTTAGACATGTCCGTTGTTAAAGTCATGGGTGAACTTAAATATGTAATGATTAGATTATCTTTAGATCCTAAAGTTAACTAGGTGATTGATATTATAGTCGTAGGAATTCCAGAAGCCTATGGTTTGTTGTTAAGTAGGGACTAGTCTATGAAACTACAAGGTTACTTCTCCATTTATTAGTCTCATCTATGGCTACCATACAAAGGAAGGATGAATCAAATACGAGTATAAAGTGAATCTCATAAGAAACACACCGTGACATGACTCGAAGGTAAAAAAAAATCCATCAACTTTGCACATACAATATTGGGAAATTGTTTTTTGGAAACTGACCATGGTTTTTATGCATCATGGCCATAATTATTTCAATCAGATGAACATTCCGAAATCCTTCATTGCACACAGATTGATGAAAATGACTGTACTATAGTAGAAACAACTATATCTAACCTTACTAACTTAGCCGTAGGAACTAACATTTGGACTTTGTTTTTTGATGGCTCCATATATCAAGAAGGAGATGGGGAAGGTTTCATATTGATCGACCCAAGGAAACATAAGACTCTAATATGTTTCCATTCAGCATTCAAATGCACCAATAACACACATAATATGAAGCCTTGGTTCAAGGTTTGAAAAAAGATATTGATCTCAAGGTACATTGTTTAAATTTTTTTGGTGATTCATAAATCATTGTTAGACAAGTAAAGAATTCCATACATTTCTTGTCCCCTCATCTTAAGAGATATCAAAAAGAGGCAAGGAAGCTTATTAATCCTTTTGATGCATTTAATATCACTTCTATTCCTACGTCTCATATCGTTGCCACTGACACCTTAGCTAACACAACTTCTAGATCTACTCCTTTGAATAATGGATTCATTGTTGAAATGATTTTCATGCCTTATGTACCTGCTAACATCACTAATTGGAGAATATATGATGATGAATTTCGGTTAATCAAGTTTTGCACAAACATTGACATGTTCCAGGGATCTGTGATAGACGACGAAGAACATAATCAAGACCTTCAGATGCATCAGGGTGAAACATATAAGATTAAAGGTAACCACATCTCGAGGAGTGTATTGACTCTCAAAAATCTATTTGAATTTCAATCTAAATTCATAACAACAACAAATCCAAAGACAAACAACTCCATAATGATGTATTTCTTGGTGAATCTGGGCACCCCGGAACAATCAAAGTTCATCAACTTAGGCACTTACTGTTCAGAAGATAAAAAAACATACTTTCACTCAGATGCTCAAGAAATACAAGGATGTTTTTGCATGGACTTAAGAGGATTTGAAGACATATGATACCCACATCATACAACATATCATTCCCATCAAAGAAGGTATCAAACCCTTTAAAAAAAACTCATAAAAGTTCATCATACTTTTCAACCTCTTATCCAAAGGAGTTAAAGAAGCTATTAGATGCCCCGATCATCTTTAAAGTTCATCATTCAACATGGGTATCTAATTTGGTACCAGTCATAAAGAAATTTGGAGAGATTATACTTTGTGTGGACTTTAGAAATCTAAACCAAGCGTTTGGCAAAGATAATTGTCCTATTCCCCGAATGGAACAAACACTTCATCGTCTTTGTTTCACAAATGTTTTCATTATTAGATGAATTTTTTGAATACAACCAGGTTCTCGTAGCAAAACCCGACTGATTGAAGACCACTTTCCAAACAAAGTGGGGAACATTCGCTTATCGTAGAACACCCTTTGCCCTAATCAACGCAAGGGAAACTTTCGAACAAGCTATGGACATTGGTTTCAAAGGTCTAATCAGTCACAACATGGTGGTCTATCTTGATGATGTGACATTATACTCTAAGAAAAAAACTAATGTAACATCCCCACTATAATCTCCAGTTTAATTTATGCATAATGTAGATATGAATGAGGCTATGGCCAAACAATTTAATAGCGAATGTATTTTNATTTTTTTTTAAAAAACATCCGTTTTAAAAACAAAAAATTTGACCCGATTAAAAAAAATAAAATAAAATAAAATTTAAAAGACAAATTTATATAAAAAAAATTAAAGAAAAACTAAAAAACCAAAAAATTAAAAACATATATAAAAACTAGGGTAAAATGAGAAAAACAACAACAACAAATGTATGAGAAAAAAACTTTAAAAATATTATAAAAACACAAAAAAAATCAAAATATCTATAAAAAAAAACAAAAATACGACACCTAAATTAAAAAATTTAATACAAAATAAAATAACAAAAAACACCCAAAATAAACCTTAAAATTACTTTAAAAAATTGCAAAAAAACATAAAAAAAATTCCAAATATAAAATTTCATTAAATTTTTTTATTAGAAAATCTTAAAAAAACTAGAAATATAAAATTTCTTAAAATTAAAAAAAAATTATAAATTTATTACGTTGTATATATATAACATATATAATATTATATGTGTTATAATATAACATATATACTATATATATATATGTTATATTATAACATATATATAATATGTATAACATTGCCCCCACGACTCTTCAGTCGACAGATAGTTAGCGTGCCAGGTCCCCCGTGGTCTGCTCCCTGGCCCGTGTGGGAGTTGGGACAATGATATATATATATATATATATAGAGAGAGAGAGAGAGAGAGAGAGAGAGAGAGAGAGAGAGAGGCCAAGGAAAGGCCCACAACACTG
>ML841080.1:15584-29663 GCA_009831015.1 Picea engelmannii
TTTTAGAAAAAAAATATTTGCGAAGTTTTTTTCCTTTCTATTTTTTTAATGTAAATTAAAAAAAAAATTGTAAATAAATTTTTAAGTGACCATTTGGTGTTCAATTTTGGGTTGTTTATTTGCATAGAGATCTATTGTCAATGCCCCAATTTCAATTAGGTTGTAAAGAGCTATAATTTCAATGTTTAGAAACAAATATTTTGTTTTAGGTAGCTTCACTTTTTGATCTAGGTCTTAATTTTAATGTTTTTCTCAACAACCATATAAGTTTTGAAGGTCATGTTTCAAAAACGTTGTAATTTAAACCCCGTTAGAAAAAATGGTGCTACCGATAGCACCACTTTTGATTTGGGGGTTGATTTTCATGTTTTTAATGCAAAAAGATGGGTTTTAAGGGCTAAAGTTCTCGTTTTGAGGTCACAGTTCTCGTTAAGTTGTTAATATTGTTCGCTTTGGAGCTAAAGTTTGAAGAGTCGGATTGTCAGGCTTGAAGAATGAACTCTTGTGTGAGTTGCACTGTAACAACAAGTGTTTGTTGTTGTTGCTAGTAGTTTTCTTGGTAGTGAATTCCCTTGAGTTCCCAGTAGAGAGATTCCTAGTTACATGTGCAAAAGAGACTTTGATAAATGAATGAGACACCCGATGGACTGAGAGAAGTGAAGGGGTAAATTCCTTAGGTTGAGCAAGTCAAGAGGAAGAGAGTTGAAGGAAATTCATGATAATTGTAAGAGAATACTAGTGGGTTGTGGGATATTGAGCTATGAGTGGATAGCGAGAGACACCCTTTTCTTATGGATTCCTAGTGCCAACTTGGAGGTGACTTGCTATTGATATTTGGAACAACAAGTCTACGGTTGGGTAGAACATCCTTCCCAAACAAATGGTTGCATATACATTTTAAAAAGATAAGTGTTTATCTATTTTCTTGTGTTAATTTATGAGTTTAACTGTTATATGTTTTACTCTATGCATATGACTGAATTATATATTGTTTTGGTGAAATATTAGCTGCATTTATGTTTTTAACTAGTATGGACAATTGCTTGAGCTTGATTGTCATGTTGTTCGTAATTCAAGGTTTAAATGTAATTGTTAAGCAATTTTAGTAGTAATGGTAATAGATTCCGACATGGTGCTTGAATTGTCACGTGCACTGGGAATAGTTGTCGTGCGCAGTACAAAGGTTGTTGTGTGCTATGAGTAATTGTTGTGCAAATTATAAGGGTTGTTGCGTGTGCGGTTTGTCTCAATGAGGACACAACAATCATATTTATTTAGAATGATGTAGATGCATTTAATTAATTGGTGTCTGCAATGGTTAAATTTGTGTATAATTTGTAGCTGGTAAGATGCAAGAATTTAGTTAGAAGAAAAATCAAAATTATGTGTTTTCTGCAAGTAATGTTCCTCTGTTAAGTTGGGGGGTTGTTACAGAATAGTATTAAATATTTTTGGTTCAACACCAAACTTGTATGGTCCAGAGATCAACATGAAGTTAGTAAATTTGCCATCTCAGCATTTGAGCTGTGTCGAATTTGGGGAAAACGATAAAATTTGAGTGAAATCCCCAAATTTCTAAGGAAATTCATGCCGGAATTGCCCTCATAATGGTTGTTATGGAGTGGTCATTTCGATTTCCAAGCGAATTATTTGGGCTTAGAAAGGTGAGTTGAGCACTTGGACGATGGTCGTGATGGTCACAAGCTAGAGTTATGGAAAATCGACTAAGCGAAGAACAAACTTGTGTGCGCTAAATATTGGTGTTGCGTAGTGCATAATTTGTATTGCGCACATTGGATGTTGGTGCATAGTATAAAAAGTTGCACGCATTGAATATTGGTGCGTGATATAAATAATTGCATCCATTGGATGTTGGTGCACGATACAAAAATTTGCGCACATTGAAAATTGGTGCATGATATATAGAGTTGCGTGCACTGGATGTTGGTGTGCGATATAAAAAGTCGTGCACACTGGATATTGGTGCACAGTATAAATGTTGCGTGCATTGGATATTGGTGCACGATATAAAAATTTGTGAATATTGAATATTGGTGTGTGGTATAGAAGTTGTGCGTAATGAATATTGGTACATGGGGCGTGTGTTAAATATTGGTGCTATGCATTATGGATCTGGTGGGTGCTGAATATTGGTGCATAACACATAATTGATGCACGCACATGATTCAAAAAGGAAGAAGAGAAGGATACCACATAGTCAAAATTGGCAATAACTGGAGAAAATTAAGTTAAATTGAGATAAAAATTCTAAATTTTTTCCGTGGTGTTGAGGGCTACAGAAGTTCCAGAGAGGGTGACTAGCCAATTATGCTTTGTTTTTCCAGAAAATGCAGATTACATGTTTTTAAAGATCAGGGTCAAAATCAGTGGTAGGAGCACATTTAATGTTGAAACTTGTACAATGTGTAAGAAAAGTAGACATGAAAATATCGTGTGACGGGATTTTCCATATTCTAAGGAGTTTGGAGTAGATGTGCTAAAATAGGGCAAAATCCACTATTTCGGGGCAATTTTTGGGGATTTTTGGGATTATTAGAGGAGGAAAAGGGTCCCCAGATGGAAAATATGGAAAAATTTATGTACTCAACATTTTTTAAACTCATCAAGCTAAATAAATTTGGTTTAGTGAAGTTTTCTAGAAGTGCGTAGTTTGGGAGATAGCCAATTTGGTTGAAAATTCTAAGTCTGGAAAAAGGGATGAAAAATGACAAAGTTTTCATTTCCAGATTGCTGTAGTTTTTGACTGGAGCATTGATTCGGGAGGATATCGGTGGCCACCCACCTTTTCCAACTAGATCAAAACAATTTTCTGGAAACTTACTATTTTTAGCAGTTTTTCGGTTCCTAAACTTCCGAGGCCATTTTGAGGGCCCACACGACGATTTTTTCACGATTGGGCACCTCATTATGGCCAAAGGATATGATTGAGCCACCTAAATGAATCCCCTTGTCAATACCTTTCCAACGAGCTATCATGCACCCTAAACAAAGATCGTATGGAAAAGTTATGACCTTGGGAAGTTGATGTACTAACTTATCCCAACGGGGCCCACATGACTTTTGACACTTCATCTCCTAGGGTTAGGTTTTTGGATGTATAAAGTTTTTGTATTTATGTTTATTGTAAAAAGGATTTCAGAGCCTAATTTTACTCATCTTCTTGTGAATGAGCGTAGCCGTCACATCTTTTCTAAGAGATAAGCTGCCATCATTCTAGCAAGTTTGTTTTTAGTCTGCATTTTACAGTTTTCAACATATTTCTTATTTAATAGAAGTCAAATTTTACTATATATCTGTTATTATTCATTGTGTCTCTGTGTCAATATTATAAATCTAAGGTTTCATTTCGTTCCGCTCATAAATCTGGATCAGTGGTATCATAACGATCTGCTCCTTGTCAATTTTTTAATTCAGGGTATAGAGATTTGGCTCTCGAGCTTGTTATTCTTGAGGAAAAATGGTCTCACACACCCAAGAAAACGTCCACAATGGGTGGAAAGAAAGACAATGGGACAAGAGATCCTTTCAAAATGTTTCTCGAGGAATCCCTTGAGCGACAACAGAACAAGATTATGGACAACTTTGCACAAATCCTTCGACGACTGTCGACAAGTGACGCATCCATCTCAAGCGGAGGCACCACCCCCTTTAAGGTATATATCAATTTTGATATTCCTATATCTGAAGGTCAAATAGATGTGGATGTCGTAGATAAATGGTTAAACCTTCTAGAAGGGTATTTTCTATCCACAACTTTTCCAATAGAGAAAATATTACATTTGCGCTCTTGAAGGTCGTACCCCATGTCAAAGATTGGTGGGATACATTCTATGAGCAAAAGGAAATAGAGGAATCCACATTATTTTTAGTTGCATCCATTTGGGGTTCCTTCAAGGATGTTATTAAGGAACAATACTACCATTTTGGAAGTTATGAGGACTTGTATACAAGATGAACTACACTGCGATAGAAAAGAGACCAAATAGTGCCAGAGTCCACTAATGTCTTCCATACGTTGTGCACCAAGATGGGTATCACAGATTCTGAGTGACATCTGGTGCTCAAGTAATGCGGTGGTCTGCATAGATACATCCAGACATAAATGGAGTTTTTGGGAATCTCATCCTTGGGTGCGGCCTATTGAAATGCCATCAAAATCAAGCAGAAGTTGAAACAAAAGACATGACAGTTTGGGTCTGGGAACCCCTCACAGTAAAAGCAGGGAAAGGGAAGCCCCAACCTGCAGAACAAAGGAAAAATAAAATATGGGCAACCTCAGGACAAACAGTCCAAGCTGCAACCAAAGAAGGACAATGGGAAGATGAAGAAAGATGTCAGGAAGTGGTGCGACTTCCATAAGAGCCCCTAGCATAACACTCCTGATTTCTGCTCAAAGAAGTCATTGGTGGCTGAGGTAAAAGCCTCTGAATCAGATGCAGGTTATGACTTTGAGTTAGAACTAGAAAAGGGGAGACATACCATTGACGCAGAACCTAGTGCCACCATTGCTACCACCAAGATTCAGCCTGGTGAACCTGATGAGCCATAGGAAGGCGAACGCCTATTTCATTCACAGATGTGGGTAAAAGACACTCCACTACACTTAATCACTGATAGCGGTAGCCAAAAGAACCACATCTCAGCAAAGGTCGTCAAGTGGCTAGCCCTGCCAACAACATCGCACCCACATCCCTACACCATTAGATGGCTCCGTTAAGGAAGCGATCTTCACGTCAGCCAACAGTGCCACCTATCGTACAACAACAAGCCATTCAAAGATGAGGTATTATGTGATGTTTCTTCCCTTGAAGTTTGTGATGTTTTTTTTTGATAACCTTATTTATGGAAATGTCATGTTGTATATGAGTCTAGGCCTCACAATGTTATTATTACTTTGAACAAGAAATTGTACAGGATTCCCGAGGTAGTCCCACCTAGTTCTATTTCCTTTATATCTGCCAATAAATGCATGAAGGTCATATCTTAGACCGAGAAGTTTGTATTCTTTGTGATTCACTCTCAGAGTGAGAGAAAGGTTGCAGCCACATCCATGGCCTTTGTGACCGACCTCTCCATTCAACAAAAGAAAGTGGATAAGGTCGTGGAAGAATACAAATAAATATTTTCATTACCTACCAGGGTACCTCTGCACTATCAGGTCAAGCATCCCATCGATCTGACCCCCGACACACCGCTACCCAATGGGCTAGTCTATCGCCACTCTCTGCTATAAAATGAGGAGATTAAGCATCAAATCCAAGAACTGCTCCACAAGGGGAACATCTGACCCAACTCATCAGATTGTGGAAGCCCAATCATGCTGGTGCATAAGAAAGACAAGACTTAGCAACTCTGCATTGATTACCAGGTCGTAAATAAAATCATAGTCAGGAACCAGTACCCGATTCCCCAAATCGACGATATCCTTGATCAACTTAAGGGGGATAAATACTTCAGTAAGATTGATATGAAGTCTGACTACCATCAGGTCCTAATAGAACAAACAAACATTGTATGGAAAACTTCCTTCAATTCAAAAAGTCTTTTTGAATGGCTGGTCATGCCCTTTGGTTTGGAAAATTCCCCAACAAATTTCATGAGGATGATGGACAATATCTTGCGGACTTTCACTAATTCTTTGGTGGTGGTGTATCTGTATGACATCCTCATCTACAACAAGACTTGGGCATAACACTTGCAACATATTCAGCAGGTTCAACACACTTTACGACAACACAAACTATATGCCAACTTGAAAAAATGCTCCTTTGGCATGGACAAGGTCTAGTACCTAGGCTAAATTATTGATGCGCATGGTGTGCATGTTGATCCAACCAAGATCCAAGTCATCTGTGACTGGGCAGCCCCAACCACGTTCACTGAGCTTCAAAGCTTCTTAGGCCTTGCCAATTTCTATCACAGGTTCATGTTGGGATTCTCCCATATTACATGGGCCCTCAGCCAAATAACCATGGGTGGTGGTAAGGAAAAATTTGTGTGAGGCATGTCCCAACATAAAGCATTTGATGATATGAAGCAACTCTTATGCTCCACCCCCGTATAATCATTACCTGACCTACAAAAACCCTTTGAGATCGAGACAGATACTTTAGATTATGTTGTGGGAACAATCATCACTCAACACGACCACCCCATGGCTTATCATAGTGATACACTATCAAATGTCGTCCGTAAGTACCCTACTTACGAAAAAGAAATGTACTCCATTGTACAAGCCTACCACTAGTGGAGGCATTACATTCTCTAGAATGAGACAATCATTTACACTGATCATAAGCCACTGTAGTTCATGTAGACACAAGGCAAATTGCAGAATGACCACCATCAAAATTGGTCCACATATTTGCAACAGTTCCACCTCAACATCAAGTATAAAACATGAAGTATGAATCGAGTCACTGATTTCCTCAACCAACCTCCAGTCGCGACACTCACCACGGTGCACGATTCTTGCGACCACGAGACCTCCAGATGGCCCCACCTCTATGAGACAACTCCTGACTTCTCCAACACCTACCAGGTGTTGGGTGCAAAAAAATCTTTCACCAACTTCCATCTTCAGGACAAGATGTTGTGCCATCTGGGCCATCTCTATGTTCCATCAAGTGAGAGAGTGAAGATGATTAGGGAATCCCACTACAGTCGGGTGGCAGAACATTTCGGCGTGGAAAAGACAGTGGAAGTGCTGCAATGAAATTTCTACTGGCCGAAACTTCAACAAGATGTAAGTAAGTATATCCGGTCTTGCACTGCCTGCGCTATTGCCAAACTAGACACTAAGAAACAAGGCCTGCACACTCCTCTACCTACTCCTTACAGGCCCTAGGAATCCATCTCAATGGAATACATGTCGAGCCTTCCATCCACCAAGTGGAGAAATGATTGTGTTTTTTTGGTTGTTGATCGCTTTTCCAAGATGGTGATTCTGGATGCTTGCAAGAAGAGCATCACAATGGAGGCCACTACCAAGATCTTCTTTGAACAAGTGTGGGTACACTTTGGGATCCCACAAACCATTATTTCATATCGAGACAACTAATTCCTCAACATATTATGGTTGAGCCTTTGGTTACTGCTGGACACCAAGCTCACCAAGTCCGCTGCCTTCCACCCCCAGACAGATGTCCAAACCGAGGTCGTCAACCGGATGATCATGCACATCCTGTGCATGTACAATTACAAGTACCCACGCATCTGGGATGAGAGTCTTCCTTATGTTCAACACAACTACAACAGAGCCATACATAGCTCAACCGACCACAACCCCTTTCAGGTGGGGTTGGGATTTCAACCATTGGGTCCCATGGATGTTGCAATACCCCTTGCAGCCACCCAGGAAGACTCATCACATGATCCAACTAGAGCTGACAAAGCCACCCAGTTCATTGAACGGATCCAACACATCCGCCAATAGGTTCAAGATATTTTACATTAGTCCAATGCCAAGTACAAGCAACACCATGATCAACATCGCGTGCCACACCAGGTTCAGGTGGGAGACAAAGTTTGGTTGCACTTGCAGAAAAAATTCATTACAGGGCCTCATAGGAAGCTTCATCCACTCCGTTATGGACCTTACACCATCACCAAGGCTATGGGTGACAATTATTTTGAGCTCAACCTTCCCCCCTTCCTTGGCTTGCACCCAATGTTCAACGTGGACCTCCTTCGACCTTATTTTCCACCATTGTACGACACCTCGGAGATAGCAAAAAAGATGACACCAACAAAGTACAACCCTTACTACATGGAACATGAATTAAATGATCATATCATAGACACACAAGTTATGACCAACATAGGATCTATCTTTATCGGGTTGTCAAAGCAGGGCAACTCCTGCACCAAGGCAAGTGGCTCACTCAGGGTCAAATTCAACATAAATTTCCTCATTTGATGGGGGAACTCGATGCAATGGATACAATTGCTTCCTAAGAGGGGAGGATTGATCTAAGAGGATCTCGGTGGCCACCCACCTTTTCCAATTGGCTAAAAACAATTTTCTGGAAACTTATTATTTCTAGCAAATTTTTGGTTCCTAAACTTTCGGGGCCATTTTGAGGGCCCAAACAACGCTTTTTCACGTTCAGGCACCTCAATGATGCCCGAGGTCTTTGATTGAGCCCCCTAAATGAAGCTCCTCTTCAATACCTTTCCAATGAGCTATCGTGCACCCTAAACATAGATCGTATGCAAAATTTACAACCCTGTGAAGTTGATGTACTAACTTACCCCAACGACGCCCACATGACTTTTGGTGCTTCATATCCTAGGGTTTTGGAATTCATGTTTATTGTAAAAATTCCTTCAGAGCCTCATTGTAGTCATCTTGAGAATGAGCGTAGCCGTCACATTTCTTCTCAGAGATAAATTGCCACCATTCTAACAAGCTTGTTTTTAGTTTGCATTTTACAGTATTTAGCATATTTCTTATTTAATAGAATTCAAGTTTTATTGTATCTTTGTTATTATTCACTGTGTCTATGTGTTAATATTATAAATCCGTGGTTTCATTTCATTCTGCTCATAAATCCAGATCAAGCATTGGATTGACAATATTATAAATCCAGATCATTTCATTCTCTAGTTCCTGACATATTTACTTCTATAAGTAACAAAAGTTGGTTTCTGGGATTAATTGCACTGAGAATGAAAAATGTGCAAAAGGGGTGAATTATAAATATTCAAAAGACTATAAATTCATGCTCAAAATTTAGAATTAAGAAAGAAAGCATCTCATGGATAGGGGGATCCATGTATCAACCCAAAAAATTGACCCGAGCAGTATAAGTTACAATCAACACAAAATAAGATGACTAGTGGCATTAAAGAGTGGAAAAAATTATGCATTCTTTTCCAAAACTCTGTATATATTTTGTATAACAAAAAATTGTTTGTATGCAATTTTTCTTGCAGAATTTAGAGGTACAAGAAGACATTTTAGTTCCTGTATAATAACTACAGCCATGGAATATGCCCAAGGGTCCTACAGTAATGAACATGAATTCAGAGGGCTACATGTCAGCATGGGAAATGTTGAGATAAAGTCTAATGAAATAATATACATGAATGAACCTATAATTACGAGAAGCATGCAGAGAGAAGTGCATATCTATAGGGATGATTATGAAAATATTATGAAATATCAAGAAGATATACTATAGATCTTGAACATGCTGCATATGCAAGACAATAAAGACTCTGACACAAAGCAAGGAGCTAGTGCTAGACAAGTGACAGCATCCAGAACCCATAGTAGAAGGGATGAGCTTGGGAATGATAGGTAGTCAAGGAGTATAACTAGGCACCATCATTCCCTAGGGTAATCCACTAGAATATTTTGTGCAAGTTCATGGCCAGGGAGTAGCCCAAGTGTGTCTCTTGTCAGGAGACAGAGGAGAAGGTATGAGAGAGACATCTTGCCAAGTGAAACTAGGAAGATCAAGCCACCAAATTTCAATGGTGAGAATATGAAGGGAGGAGAGTATGAGGCATGAATTTTGGAAATGAAGAAATATTTCTAGCTGCATGATTATCCCTCCAGGGTAGAAACAAGGATTGCAACCTACCACTTGCAAGGAAATACAACCATGTGGTGGGATAAACTTAAGAAATAAAAACACCTTGATGAGAGGAAGGTCTCATGGAGGTAGTTCAAAGGATATTTACAAGAGAAATATTTGTCTAAGCATTACTATGAAAGGAAGATGAAAGAGTTATTTGAACTAAAGCTGAGAAACATGACAATGGATGAGTATAAGAAGAGGTTCTTTGAGTTACTGAAGTATGTGGAGTTCATAAAGGATAAGAAGGTAAAAATACAAAGGTTTCTTAGTGGGTTACCCTCCTTCTACCATGACAAGATACAATATAACCATAGAACTTTGGAGGAGACCATAAGGAGAGAAAATCATCTTTATGAGAAAAGCAGAGGGAGATCGGTCTTCCAAAAAGATTGGAATGAAAAGATGAAAGGAAAGAGGGATCAAAGGTAGAAAGGTTTTAAGCCACCCTTTTTGAAGAACAACAACCAAGAAAATCAACAAGGACATTCAACCCAAAATTAGAACAATACAACAGATTCATTTGGGAAAAATGTCAAGGAAACAACCTTTACAATGTTGGGGATGTGAGGGAAATCACTTATATAAGAACTACCCTCACAAAGGTGAAAGAATGAGGACTATCCACAACATTCAAGAGGATGAAACAATTGAAGATATGGGAGGAAACATGCCAATAATTTATGCATCCTTGGAAAACAAGAAAGAAAAATATCAACCCCCCATGATTGAAGTGGAAAGTAAGATCGATAACAAACCCACAACAATTTTAATTGATTATGGAGCTAGCCATAGTTACATAAACTTGAAAGATTTCACTTACAAAGGAGTAAGCATAATAAATCTTGGTTAGATCAGTTAGCCACAGGGGCTAAGATAAAGATCAATGAGTTGGTTAAAGACTATCTGATAGACATGAATGGATTCCAGACGAAGGTAGATGTGAACATCATACCATTGGGTTCATATGACTGCCTAATTGGCATGGATTGGATGGAAACACACCATGTTGTCCTAGACTGTTACAAAAAGATAATAACTTTACTTTATGAGGGAGGGAAAGAAGGAAAGATTCAAGGAATTTCAAGAGATGTAGCTGTTAGAGAAATTTCAGCCATGCAGCTGAAAAAGAGTTTCAGGAAGGGATGCCAAATTTTTGCAGTCCATATGGAAGAGGCAGCTAAATATAAAGTGGAATGTATTGAATACCATTCATTCTTGAAGGATTTCAAAGATATTTTTGGGGAAATCCCAAGATTTCCACCAAAGAGAGACATTGAATTTATTTATTGATTTAGTGCTAGGAGCTGCCCTATTGTCCAAGACACCTTATAGACTGGGCACACCAGACTTGAAAGAGTTGCAAATGCAACTTGAAGAAATTTTGAAGAAGAGGTATATACGCCTAGGTGTGTCACCATGGGGAGCCCCAATTATTTTTATGAAGAAGAAATATGGAACCTTAAGGCTATGTATTGATTTTAGATAGTTGAATAAGGTCACAATAAAGAACAAATATCCTTTGCTAAGGATTGATGATATTTTTGATCAACTGAAGGGTGCAAGAATATTTTCCAAGATTGACTTGAGATTAGGTTATCATCAAGTGAGAATAAAGGAAGATGATATCAATAAGACAACATTCAAAACACGATATGGGCATTATGAATTTACAATAGTTCCATTTGGGCTATCAAATGCCCCAACTATTTTCATGTTCCTGATGAATCGAGTGTTCATGGAGTACTTGGAAAAGTTTGCGATTATTTTCTTAGATGATATACTCATCTATTCAAGGATAAAATAAGATCATGAGCAACATTTAAGAATGGTACTACAAGTTTTGAGAGAGCACAAGTTGTATGCCAAACTAAGTAAGTGCATCTTTTATCAAAAGAAGATTCACTACTTGGGGTATATTATATCAAAATATGGGACAACAATTGATTATGAGAAGATAGAGGCCATTACAGGATGGCCAACACCAATAAATGTGACAAAGGTCAGATAATTTATGGGTCTTTCTAGTTATTACCAAATATTCATAAAAAGGTTTTCAAAGATTGCAAGCCCAATCATTTCTTTGCAAAAGGGAGTGAAATTTGAATGGACTTCCAAATGTGAAAAAAACTTTCAGCAACTGAAAGACATATTGACAAGTGCACCTATATTAAATATTGCAGATTCACATGAAGATTTTGTAGTGTGAACATATGCATGCAAGGACGGGCTCGAGAGAGTCCTTAGTAAAAAAAGATCATGTGGTGTGCTACGAGTCTAGGAAACTAAAAGACCAAGAAAAAAATTATGCTACACAGGGCTTGGAATTAGCAACCATTGTTCATGCATTAAAAATGTGGAGACATTACCTTATGTGGAGGAGATTTGAGTTAAGGATAGACCATTGTGGTTTGAAGCATTTGTTTGGAAAACCGACATTAAATTCCATACAAACTAGGTGGCTGGAATTTCTGAGTGAATATGAATTTGAAATTAAGAATATAAAAGGAAAGGAAAATCAGGTGGTTGATGCACTCACTAGAAGTGTTAATGAAATGCATATTTCAACCATCAACATGACAACATGAAAAATTTAAAAGACAAAATTCTTGAAGCAACAAATTCAGATCAACATTATCTAAAAATAAAAGAGATGTTACAACAAGACATATTACAACAAATTTTTATTTATTATGAGTTGAAAGAGGATGAGATCCTCATGTACAAAGGGGAATTATATGTGTCAAATTCCAGAGAGCTGAAAAATATAGTGCTAAGGGAAATGCACAATGTGCCATATGCTAGGCACCTAGGATATCATAAGCCAATTGCAGTTGTAAGAAGCCAATACTTTTGGCTAGGAATGAAGAAAGAAGTGGCTAATTATATTTCTAGGTGTCTAGAATGCCAAAGGTGAAAACATAACATAGACATTCAACAAGGCTACTACAACCATTACCCATTCCTGAGTGGAAATGGGAAGTGGTTACAGTTGATTTTATTACAAAGCTTCCCATAATAGTGAAGCAACATGATTCCATCATGGTGGTGGTAGATAAATTAACCAAGGCAACACATTTTATTGTTGTGAAGACAACACACAAGAAAACAAATATTGCAAAGATCTACACAAAAGAGGTTGTTGGGATACATGGGGTACCTAAGGCAATTGTTTCAAAAAGTTTCTACATTATTTTTTTAAATGCTTATTTTTCATCTATTTTCAATTTTTTTCTATTCTTTTTTATTCAACGGTGTTTTTAGTCATTTTTTCATGCTTCTTTCAATCTTAAAAATATTTTTTACCATTTACTTTTTTGAAGTTATGTTTTTTCATACAATTTTGTTTCCTTAATTAATTTATTATTCCATAATTTTTAAATATAGTGAAAAACATCATTTTTAACACATTGTTTATGTTTAATTCAATACATCGAAAAAATTGTACTTAAATAACACTATTTTTGAATATTTAGCAAAAGAATACACATTTTATAGCCATATATAATTAAAAACCTAAACATTTTGGTACATATTCCTTAAAATAACATGTCAAATAAAACATTTTTATGGACTTAATTGAACAAAACAAGTCAAAATTTTATAAAAAATTATCATTTTCTTTCATATTTCCATACATTTGAAGTAAAAAATGACAACATTTAATAAAATTTTCCAATGCATAGTGATTCACATACAAATAAAACGAAAAAAGAAAACAATAAAAAGATTCATCACAAAACAACAATAGACACATCTTTATTCTTATTTTAAAATCTGGAAGTCAAAACATTATAGTTATAGCTCATGAAAAATTTGCAAAATTGAGCATCGTCTTCAAAGACATCTTAAAACTAATCAACAATATCATATATCCCAAATTCATCATTCTCAACAGGCACATTATCATCTTCTTCGACGTCCTTTTGTGCTTCCATTGTGTCATTTTGTTCTTCCATTGGTTCTTTGATATCTGCAAGTTCTCCAAAGTGATCCTTTCCAATCATTCATTCTGATGGTACTTTAGGTTCCTTTGACAATTTTGACACCTTTGATTCACTAAAATCTCATTTCCTCGAGAAAACTTCTTGCATTTCATCTAGAAGAGCTGGAATAACATTAATTCTTTGTTGAATAAAATTGCACTGCATTGAGTCACTTTCAATGGCTATGCAATTCCTTCATTTCTGTAGGCAACATGCTAATGTTGTACCTAATCACCAAATACAAAATAAATAATGAAGTTAGATACTGTAAAAATACATAAATTAAAAATAATATAAGATTGAAGTATGATTTCATAAACATTAGATCATAATTCTTACCTGAACTTGAGAACAAATCCAAAACTCAATCTCCTTCATTTGAAAATGTATCTATAAGATAATTAATTAATGCTTGTGGTTTTTGATAAATGTTAACCATCTCTCCTTTCAAATATTTTTCCTCATATGTTAGCTTTATAACCACAACA